>JAYKAV010003044.1:5469279-5508493 GCA_035582835.1 Phoebastria nigripes | reverse complement strand
AAAAAAAAAAAAGAGGGGAGAAGAAAAAAGAAAAGACAGAAAGAAGTTTGGATATGATGAGTGTTTCTCGCAGGCGTGGAATGTCACCCACATATCCTGGAGATTGTACTGGGGAGGTTTATGATGGTTTCCCATTGATTTGTTTCCCCGACGCAGCTGCCGACCTCTATTGAGGGACAAACATAATCAGCACTGACGCAAATTAGATGGTTATTCGTTTTGAAAATTGACAGAAAAACAATAAAAAAGATGAAATGCTCCCAAATCAATAGATATAATGAAATTCAAATAATCCGAGAGATGAGGTCTCCATGGCAACTGATAATGTGGAAAAGAAAACAATTTAATAAAGGACAGACACACTTTGAAAACAGATTGGGCAAAGGGAAGGCGGGGGGGCGAGGGAGCAAGGGGGGCCGTGGGTTGGGTGGTGGTGGGAGGGGGCAGCGGGAGGAGGTGGTGGTGGGGAGCCGGAGCCGGCTGCCTCTCCGGTTGGTTAGCGGTGCTGTAGTGAAGGATCACTGTCCATCCCAAGGACGCTTGCCATAATTAAGAGAGGCTTTCGGTCCAGAAAGTGCAGATTCAGGTTTTAATACACAAAATTATTTCAGGAGCACTGAATCGGAAAGTCGTTTGTTATGACCTTCCTGAGAGGCCTGGAGCAGGGCATGTTGGAGGCGCGGCGGCTGAGCCAGCTGAGTTATGGCATATTTGTGTTTTTATAGTGCGGAGGGGAGGGGGGAAGGGGGGAAGAAGGTTAAACAGTATTTACAGCTCAGTTGTTTTCAGAAAGGAAAGAGAAATAGAGTTCATGAAAAGATGCGAGTGGAAGAGAGAGAGAGAGGGAGAGGGAGAGATCCCCTGCCCGGCACACACACTCCGCTGGGACGCCAGCTCCAATGAGACACTCACCGATGCTCTTTTTGCCTTAAGGTGTGAGGTGCAGATGGGCTGGGGGTAAAGAGGGGCTCTTTGGTGGGATGGGGAGTGTGTCTGTCCCTGCTGCCGAGTCTGTCTGCAGGGTCCGGCTGGGAGCCCACTGTCTTCTCACTCCAAGCTGCAGAATAAACCGCTCCTGGCATGCGGGCTTGTGCTAAAAGCGTGCGTGCGTGCGTGTGTGTGTGAGAGTGCATGCAGGGCGCTCTGCGCTCGCACGGGTGGCTGCCTGTGTGTGTCTGCATGTGTGGCTGCTGGTGGGCTGTATATACGTGGGTGCTCACTGCGTGTGCGGGGCTGAGCAGAGCTCGGTGCGTGCGGATGTGCGCCTCTGGGGAGGTGCATACGCTGTGTATCTGTCTGTGTTTTGCGGTGTGCGGATGTAATACTTGTACAGTCACAGGTACATAGACGTTTGTGTGCATTAGCATGTGTTCTGTGTGCATACTGTTTCACGAGCACATGTATGGGCATGCGATGGYGTGTGTTTGTGTGCTGGGTCATGCGTGCCTCTGCATGTGACAGTGCACCTGCACGGCCACGTTTTTATACACGTGTGTGTTCCCACTGATGGGTGTTTGCAATTAGTGGTAGCGCTAGCACGTGGATGGGCTCACGAGGACAAGAGAGATAAGAAGATGAGCCCTAATGACCAGCAGAAAGAGCAGCAAAAGGCAAGACAGAGAATTAGCGTCGGTGTGAGCACTGAGAAATGTGGGGTGAGTGCCCACACAGCTCAGCCGGTGGGGCTTCTCTCCCATGCTGCTCTGACAGGACTGCTGAGTTAACAAGCTCAGGGATGACCCACTGCTTTCACACCAGAGCTCGGCTCTTCTCTGGCCAGACTGTGAGCCTTTTCCACATGAACAGGAAGGGCAAGCATTTCTCCTAACCATGTTGCACAGTATTTGCAGGTGCCAGGCATCCCCAGGGATTAGAGAGCCCCTGAACTCCCAGTGCTGCATGTAATGGGTGCCTCTCTGTGGGTTCACAAAAGACTCCTAGCCCCACTTGGGGATTATAGAAACCTTTAAGGAATCTCAGTGCCCCCTTTGCATACCCAGAGCACCTTACCTGCTCACATACAGCTCAGGCAGTGGTTGGGGGCTGTGGGGAGGACGTAACACAAGCTGGAAGGCTAAGATGCTCTAGCTTGCTCTCTGTCATGCAGCTCTTGCTGAGGTCTCACTTAACCCCGTGCGGGCTAACACACTGATTTACTTTGCAGGACCAGAATGACCACAATAATGAACTCTTTCTGGCCTTGTGTTTCTTAGTGATGCAACAAGCATTCAGGCTCCCAACTCCCATTTATGCTTCTGACTTGCCACTGCAATTAATTAGGAGTCTGCATTCTTTGTTGGGTCTGAGCTTAATAGTGCTGAAAGGGATTGCAAATTGCTCTTAACCTGCCTACCAACTACCAACAGGGTTTGGAGGGAGCCTTTTTTAGGAGGTGGCTCACTTAACCCCTGCCCTCGATTAGGGATGACTCTGAGCCCGGCCTGAAGCCAGGGAGCTGCTCTCCACTGACTTGGGTCGTGGTGGGTTTGGATTCTCTGTAAAGTAACTTGTTAAAGACAGTCACCAAGAGGGACTGATGAAACTTTGAGCAATTCTTTCCGAATCTGCATCCTTTAAGAGACCTGTTGTCTCTCCCAGGTCCTTTTTATTCCCCCAGCGTCAGGTACTTGCAGCTAAGTCTGGTTCCCTCTCTACCACCTCGATGTTTCACTGCACCCCCTGCCCTGTCTCTTTCAGCATTTACAAAGAGGTCTGTGCAGCGTTTCAAAGGGGCTCACGTCTTGGCCGCCTCTTCATTCCTTGGGAGCTGGCTCCCATACGGGCTGGCTGGCTCTGCTCCGGAGGCTTTCCCAGCCCTCTTTGCTCTCCACCACCCCTTCCCTCCCTCTCTCTGCATCCACCGTGTTCTCCTGGCACAGCACTGAGAGCGTGCATGTGTGTCTATGGAGAGGTGAAGTTAGGCATGGTGTTTGCATTTAGTTGCCCTGACAACATGTCTGGCTTCATAGGGAGTTTTCCAAGGGCCACAGCCAGCCTGCAGGGACCTGATGGTGATGAGCTATTACTCTTCACTCTCCCTTTTGCGTCTTTCCCCTCGGTTTTCTTCACAACCTGTGGGGAGATTGATGGCGGGATTGTGATGTAGATGTTAGCAGTTCTGCTTGATTTATAGAGTTACTTAGGCTGAGTGAGGCCACTTAGGCTCGTCTGGATAGTAAACCTTTTAACTGGACTAAAAAATTAGTAATAAATAAATAAATAAGGCAGGGAGGAGAAACTGGATCAGAAAATCCAATCCTCTTGACTTTATGTTATCTGAAAGAAAGACTCTGAAGACAGAAGGCTTGCAGGGAGCAGCCTCTCAGGCTGGGGAGCAGTGAGACCCTGCTCGTTCTTTAGGCTGGAGCTCTGAGAGCAGGTTTTCATGGGACCAAGAGGAGGAAACTGTTGAAATGGCTAATCAAAGATCCTGCATTGACAGAGGAACTAGAAAGTTGGCTGCAGGACACAAGGGACTTTTGAGCTTCAAACTCTCCTGAATCAGTGCTTTTCCTCTGCTGTTACTTGAATTGCAGTAGCACCTAAAATGGCAAACAAGATACTGGGCCCGCTAAGCTAGGCAAGAAATCTTTGCCCAGATGGCTTACCATCTGAAGAGACCCAGCAGGTCAAGGGCAGAAGGGGAGCCTGCATGATGTTGTTTGCCCAAAGAGAAGGAGCAGGTCAGTAGCAGAGCAGGGAGCAGAACCAGAGTTCCTGACTCCCGTTACTCACATTTTTCCCTCTTCTTTCCATTCTGCTCCTTTTGTTAATTCTGGAAGTTCCCTGTGTTACTTGTATGTAGAAAGAGGGGCTTATTTCTTATCCCTTGGAGGTTCAGGGTACATGAGTGCAGAGCGGGGCGAAGGGAAGGGCAGAGGCAAAGAGCTTTGTCTCAGCACTTGGGGGTGAGCAGCAGAGCCTTAGCGACTCTCAGAGTAAGGAGGCTGGGGGTAGACAAGATCAAAGCACATTTAGGATCATTTTTGAGATCTGCTCAGGAAAAGGTTCAGACGTGCGTTACTAAAGAGCTGTGAAGAAGGATTAGTCCTGTCCTTGCTCGCAGTTGAACCACTTTCTCCACCAGCTGTGCCAAATGCCTGTGAAGAGCTGGTCGAGCGGCAGCAGAGCAGGTCAGCGGCAGGTGAGAGGCAGTGTCGCAGAGGAGACCGGCGCGGTGCAAGGGAGTGGGGCCGGTGTGGAGGCTGTCGTGGTTCAGCCGTGCAGGGAAGAAGGGCCCCGAGTGGGGCTGAGTGAGGAGGATGGGGTCTACGCAGGCTGGGGCGGTGCAGGTGAGGAGGTCTTTGCGGTGGGAGAGGGCCGATGCGGCAGCCGAGGAGGCAGCGCAGTGCTGAGTGTTAGCAGGTGTCCGTCCTGCTCTGCTGCCTGCCAGCCGGGCTCTGCTCTCCAGCGGGGACTCTGCGGACTCTGGAGGACTTTGAGTTGCAGTCCATTGCACCATTGCAGCAGCAGCGGCTGTGCCTGGGCTGTGCTTGGGCCAGCTTACTCCTAGTGTGAGGTCTGTGCTGCCTTTCTCTCCCTGGCCAGTGATATATGGCATAAATTAGGCCTCTGAAGGGGGATACTGCATCCTTAAGAAGAAATATGTCCTCATTTTTCTTAAACACCGTTTGCACTGAGTGAAATGTTTAGAAGGGACGCTGAGGGATAACTTTATTTCTTACTAGGGAGTTCAGAGCCGTTCAGTTAAACCCATAAAACACTGGGAGTAGGGAAGCTGACAGCCTGCCCGTGCATTAGAAAAGCCATTACTCATCTAGGGGAAATTCACCCCATGCTGGAGCCTCGCGTTACCAATGGGGTGGTCCAGGGGAGGACACAGGATCATCTCCCTCGGCCATCTAAGGGGTCAGTAGGATGCTCAGAGGTGGAAAAGACTCAGTTAGTAACAATCCAGCACAGTGACAGAGTGCTGATACAGAGATCTCAAAGCTCTGAGTAACATGGCTGGGTTCAGCCCGCTGGGTGGGTAATCATCCTCATTCCTCCTCCTCTGCATGGGGAAACTAAGGCACAGAAAGCTGGGGAGACTGACAGTTACACCGTGATTGGAAACCAGGCTGGAAGCCAACACTCCTGGCTTTTAACCCCCAGCTTAAGTCACTTCGCTTCCAGAGCAAGGAGTGAAAGTCAGGAGCCCTCACCCCCTGCTCTGTTTCTGCCGCAAGAGTGGAGCTGGGAGTCTGTTCTCAAGGTGGAGTTGGGAGTCCTGGCTCCACCTTCATTGCTCCAACGTTCAGCCCTTTCTTCCCAATGGGATTTAGAACATCCGCTGGAAGACAAAGGCAAGGTCTTGTAGGTGGTAGTAATGGGAATTCCTGTCTTGGATGATGGTTGGTGGTGTAGTGGGCTGCATTACAGGTGTGGCTGGGTGGGCTTCTCTCGCACAGGCACCTCGCCGGTGCAGGCTGCTGTCGTTCCCCCAGTGGCTGGTTGCCTGAAGGGACAGGGCCACAGGCGCCCAGCATCATGGCAGACAAGGCATCGGCCACCAAGAGGGTGGTGACTTTCTATTTGATATTTTATTTTGGAGGCTTGACACCAAAAGATTTAATATTTGTTTGAAATGAGAAACAGTTCTCAAATGAATTTGGAGAGCCTGGGAATTAATGTCAGACCCCCCTCCCCTCCCTAAACACCCCTCTTCCCTGTCAGCTCAGCCCCCCCCTTTCAATTTCTGAAGCCTGCTGATTTGAATATTTATAAATATCAGTAAATTATTTATTGTAGCAATCTGCTGTGCCATTTCACCAATCGCCGTTAACACTTTAGGGCTCGCTCTTCAGGAGGACGCGACTGGAGAAAACGGGCACCTGGGGGCTGGGAGCATGCTCCGAGGAGGGGGCTCTTATGCCAGGGCAAAGCCTGCATGGCTGTGATGCCGGGAGGGGTTGCCTCTGCATGCAGCACAAGAAGAGTTGGGGGTGTTTGCAGGAGAGGATGGGGACCCTCTGTGCCCCTTACTAGGGGGCACTGCAGGGGGACACTGGGAGAGGACATGGCTGGAAAGGGAGGCTTGTGTCAACAGGGGAAAGCAGCAAGGAGGATTGCTTGACATGATGTGCCGTTTGCTGCAGCACCCTTGCAGGCTTTGCCCTGCGGTGTGCGGGGACCTCACTCTGGCTTAGAGCTCAGCACTAGCCCTCTTTGCTTGTAGTTCCTGTTCCCTTGAGGAGCAAAATTCCTCTCAGTTTCTCCTGTCCCATTCCCTCCCTCCATAATTACATTTCTGCAGTGAAAATACACACCATTCAGAGATGATGTGGCTATTTTCTGTTTGGGGAAAGGGGGGGTCCCCGTGTTCATGAGCTGTTCTCCTGGAGAAGCCCCGGCAGCAGCACCAGAGCAGCCAAGTGGCTGGGTGGGAAACAGGAGCAGCCCAGCTGGCTGGCAGCCCCAGTGCAGGGCACCAGCATCTCCAGAGCCCCGTCGCTTCCCCCTCCTCTCAGGACGTCCTCTGTCGCTCACTGTCCAGTGCTGGTTTCTGTATGCTGCCCCTCACTGTCACCAGAAAATTACAGCTTAACTCTGCAGCTGAGAAGGTTGAGCAAAGGGAAGCAGGACAGGCTCACTGAAGGGAACTGGTACTGGTCTCTGCCCCTTTGGGCCAGGATTGAACCAGGCTCTGGGACATGAAAATAGGGAGAAAAGTGGCCTCTCGTGCAGCTGGAGATGCCAGTGTGGCAGGCAGGAGAAGGTCAAGCAGTGCTGAATGCAGGCAGACTGCACTCTGACAAGCGCCGGCCATGGGGACCAGAGCAGAGTCCCCAGCTTTTCCTCTGTGGTTTATGGATGGGGTGTGTAGGGAGAGCCCTCACGGCTATGGGAAAGCAGGGAGCGTAGCTGGCAGCGCTTCCGTAAGGACGCCCTGGCTGCTCGCTTCGTTTCTCCTCCCACGTCTTTGATTCTTCTTCTCCTCCCTGCCCAGTGCTGAGCTGGAGCCTGTCAGGTCCGACTTTCGCACTGAGGGCTTTCCCCGGCTTCACGCAGACACGCACAGGCGGGATCCATGCTTGCAGGGCAGAGGAGGTTGTTAAAGAGCCTTTGTGAACTCCCCAAGGTCAGCCAGAAGAGACAGCATCCACTAATCCAAGGTCATTTCCTGGGCTAAAAGCAATAAAATGTTTTATTGATAAACTGAAGAGGGGAAAATATACACACTAAATCCACTCTCACACATTGCGGGCCATGCTTGGGCTGTTGCTGCCTTTGCCCTGGCCCTGCCTGGGATAATGCACGAGTCTTCGTGCTGGAGGGGAAATGTTTTCTGGAAGGGGCTGAGCGTTTGGCTGCCTTCCCTGCCTCCTCCCGGCGTGTGGCTGGGCACCGCCAGGGCATTGCTCCGGGGAAGCATGTTCCCAGCGGCCTTCTGCTGTGAAGGTTTGGCTCCATCTTAGGGACCGCAGCTCAAGTGTGAAGAGGCATGCAGCATCCTCACCCCCCACTGCAGTAAGCCACGCTGCCCTCCCTGTTTGGGGCTCCTGGGCAGACTGGAGTCTCTCCAGTCAAGCTTGCACCACAGTGGTTAAAAAAGAAAAGGACTGTGCAGTATGTTGGCCCTCCTTCCCTCCCCCTCCCCGCCCCAAATAATGCCGTTAATAATTAATCGAATGAGAGCTTGCAGCTCCTGGAAAGCTGGCACTGGGACCTCCCTCCTGAACGGAGCTGCTCAGCTGGGCTTAAAACTCTTCAATAGGAATATGAAAGCTCCATCTGTTCGACATACCCGGCCCTCTGAAGTGACAGCGTGCCGTCCCTCCCCAGCCAGTACCCCCCTCCCCACAGCACAGGCCCTTCTGCCCCTCCTCTCCTGCCCCTCCTCAGCCCCTGCCCCATCTGACGGGGGTCCCCCCTGCACGCCCGGCTCTTCCCACACCAGTAAGCTCCTGCCGCACAGCTAGGGCCCCTTCTCCTCCACCCATGCCAGCTGGTTCATCCAGCTCCCACATGTCCCTTTTTCACAGCCAGGACCCTTTCTCCTCTCTACCGGGGTGTGTTTCTTCATTGACCCCAAGCCAAAGCCAGACTTTGGCTCTTTTTTCCTTTCCCTGCAAAGCCAGACTTTCTCTTTGCAGTGCGGGTTGCCCTTCGGCTGGGCTGCCCTATTTCTGTCCACGCTGCAAAGCCCTTTGTTCCTGCACACGGTGTGCTCCCCGTAGCCCCTCTTCTCCCTTGGCGGGAGGCAGAGGTAAGCTGTGCCCACCTTGGCAGCACCCCACTGTGGAGTTCATGGGTGAGAACGTGCTGCTTCAGGGACTGCGTGGAGGGAGAGACTGACGCGGGGCGCTGGCAGCCCATGGGGACCAGGGGAAAGAGTGGTGGTGGGGGCAGCAACCTGGGCTTGGCGGCAGCAAGTTCAAGGGGTGACAAGGCAGCAAAACGGCGAGATGGGTTTTGTCCTCCTCCTTGCCAGGCCTAGTTGCGGCAAGCCGTACCTTTTTTTCAAAGGGAGGTTTGCTCTCAAGATGCCATGGGGCTGGGTGCAGAGCAGAGGGAGCCGATGTCTCCTCGCAGGGTGTGGGGAGGGGGCAAGCGGAGTAAACTCCTGGTGGCATTGTTTTCAGAGGAAGTGCTCAGTGTAAATAGAGCATGTGGGAGAGTTTGTCCTGGGCAGAGATGAAAAGTCCGTGTGACAGGCTCAGGTTATAAACGGCTTCCTCAGATTGATGCGAAATCAAAACATTTCTATTTAGACGAAGAAAATGAAGGGGGATGTTTACTTAGCCTGGAATCTTTAAACAGTGCGATGGAGACGCAGGGTGATTTGGGGTGGGGAGCTCGGCCTGGGGGGAGGGAGCCTCTGCCTGGCTTCGGGGTCCCTCCCTCCTTGGCAGTCCCAACCTTGGGCAGGTATGAGGGTCCCTCATTCAGCAGCTCAATTCCTCTCCCTCTGCCCGAGTGAACGAAACACGGATGCTCTGGTCCCCTCCGGCTTGATGGCCATCTTCAGCGTTTCCTTGTGAGAAGGGTTTCCCTTCCACTTTTGAAATTGAGAGGCTGGAAGAGGGGAACAGAAATGTTGATATAGGTAATGTCCCTCTCGTTCCATAGACAAGGAGATAAGGCAATGGAAAGATAAAATGATGTGTCCAGGCTTGCAGAGAGTTGGTTGCAAGGTTGGCAGAAGCAGCTGGGAGTTCTGATGTCCTGCAGCCATACAGGCATAGGTGGGATGGAGATATGTAAGAGTCCTGGTACTACAGGGCAAATCCCATCTCAGGAAGGTCTCTGGGAGGGTTAGTTTTACAGATCAGGGCAAAGGTATGTTTTCAGAACTTGCTTTATTTTTACCTTAAACTTTAGGAAAAGATTCTCAAAATGTTAAAGAGCAGTATTGCTGTGCTCAAAAAAAAATCCCAAACACAAGGAGAAGGGACAGGAAAGATGCAGAGGGGAAGGGCAGGAGTTGGGGGGCAGAAGCTGGGGAGGCAGAGGGGCAAAGCCAGGGTGTGTGAGATGGAAGGAGGCAGGAACAGGAATGGAAGACAAGTTGCAGGCTCCCTGGAGTTGCTGTGTACACGGCAAGTGCAGCCTCGGAACGTCTGTTCCTCTCTTCCTTTGAATAAATATTTATATATTCATTTGCCGGCTGGTGCACGCACTTGGCTGCTCACCTCCAGACCAGAATAATGGGACCTGCCCTCATTGCAGAAAGGGGGAGGGCAGCGGGGATTTGGGCTGCCGCGTGTCTGCCTCCCAGTTATCTCCAGCTGTGAGCGGTGCTGATCTCACCAGTTAAGCAGGGCTGGGTATCATGAGAATACTGGACAGGGAATCACCAGGCAGCATTCGGGAGAGCGGCGCCGGTGATTCAGTGCTGACCTAGTGCCCCAGCCCTGGGCAGGCACCGCACCGCGCGGGAGGCACCATCCTAACCACCTGCAGCCATCGAGGCTCCGCTGGCCCTTCGCCCGAGCATACAGGCATGAGCTGTAGGTGTCCTGGCCAGGCTCCAGTTGGAGCTCACAGCAGCCTCCTGAGATTCCCTCTGTGGTACCAGTTGCGCATAGGATCGGCCTTCACTTTCTGCCCTAAATAGAGTGGGAATGTGATGGGAAGGGAAGGTGCCAGCACACAGAGACTTTTGCAGCTTCATGGGCGTCTGCCTGTGCCCATCTGTATGCGTGAGGACTGTGTGCGTGTGTTGGGGAATGTGTGAAAGGGAAATGCGTGGGGAAATGTACAGGAATGTATTTTGGGGAGATGGGACTTTTTAACCCCTACGTGTATGACTACATTTATGGAGCGTGCCAGTGCATACACACGGCTCTTGAACAGCTATAATTTCTAGTTGGGGAGGTATGTGTTTGGGGGCAATGTGTGCTTTCCCTTCATGAAAGCATGATTGCACGTAGGTGTTAGTGCCGGGGGGGCGTGCGTTTGGAAAGTGGAGGAGTACATTTTGCCTCCCTTTGTGTGGGGGTCTGATATATTTGTCGGGGGGTTATTTTTCTTGCAGTCCTTGACAGRGAAGCGTGTCTGAAGCTGTCAGGAGTTTACGCTAAGCAGCCACTCTCTGGCTCTTGGACAGCAGGTCTAAAGTTTCAGTCTGTTTGTATTGGGCTGTCATGTTATGGGATTAGGGGCTGTCACAATGGCTTCTGGATGCATTGTAGGGGGTCTGATTAATCTCACTGTGCTTCTGTAGAGCAGCACCTCTGTGCTGGTGACAGGGAGGTGTGGGCTGAGCTGCCACGAGGGACTCCTGTGCAATGGAGGAACCCGTTCTCACCATTCGAGGTCTGGAGACGGTTTCTGTTTGCTCTCTGTGTGATGGGCCCCTCTTTCAGCATGACGTAAAGTCCAAGAGACCTCCAGCAACGTCCCCACAGTTACTCCAGTGGCGTGTGTGTCCGGCAGGCATTTTACCAGGTGCTCTTCCTGAGCCCTGGGACACAGAGCAGGGTCTGCCTCGGCACTGCGCACTGGGGGAAGAGCCAGGCTGTCCTTCTTGCCTTGGGACCTTTAACCCTTCTTAGTCTGGGCGTCTCTCGGAGGTATCATAAATAAAGAGGGAAATGAGACAATGCAGCTGCTTTAGAATCAGTTTTTGCTTTTATTTGTGATTGAATCTTGTTAATTGTTGGTGCAATAATTATGCAGGTGACTCTGTGATAGGGACCATTTAGTTCAAGATTCTCTGTGACCTTGAAGTTAAGACCTTACCTTCTTCTTTCTCCCCCCACTTTCTCTTACCCCTCCTTTACTAGCTGTCACATATGAATAAACTACATTAAAATAACAAACCCACACTAATTAGCTGATTGTGCTGGGAAATGTGAGAGCAGAATTTCCTGTGTGTGCGAGAGCAAGCGAGCGAGCAGGCAAAGGGGCCTGATCAACTGATACCAACCCAAGGCGATTTTCTCCCATATGACTGCCACACACCAGTCTGGTGCTCCAGCACGCGCACTTCCCAAGGCTCCTGTCCTCTGTACTGGTTCTTTCTGGTCCATACTGGTTCTTTTCTTGGAGACTATGCGTAAACCCCATTAAGCGAATTCCTCACCGTCCCAAGGGTTAGGCTTGGGAAGCTGTTCTCCCTGCTACAGGTGCTTGGGTGCAGTTACTGGCTGGTGTGGTTTTGGCAGCCAACACAGCTGGGATGGCGCTGGGGACCTAAAAGCAGGTGGTGCTGCAGTCTGAAGGAGAGAGCAAGTCAGGCTTTTAACAGACTTCATATCCTGCCTGAGCCAGGAGCAAAGGCTGGTCCATACCACGTTCACCCGCCTGAGATGTTTGGGGCCTTTTGAGCCCAGTTCAGTCATAATATGTGCCTCTTTCTTGAGGCCAGTGGCATCCGTTGGTACCAGCAGGTTCAGAGCATGCCTCTTTCTTACCAGGCTCTCCTGGTTGGGCTTCCACTCAGAGCTTAGGAAACAGATGGCAGTCCCACCTTTCAGAGGATGACGCTGGCCATGCCTGAAGACCCATTGGGTTGGGACCAGCCGTTTGCTGTTTGGCTTCAAGTTGTCTGATCCCACTAATGCCCTTCCTTGCTTCTTTCCCCTCTCTCTTTCCAGCTGAAAGAACTATATGCACTGACGCAACCTCAGGAAAACCCACAATGGCTGCCAAGCGCAAAGGCGGCCTGAAGCTAAATGCAATCTGTGCCAAGCTGAGCCGCCAGGTCGTCTTCGACCACGGGGGAGCCGAACAGGCGCGAGCGGACAAGGGGCCGCAGCGGGAGAGCAGCAACAAGGACCTGCCTCAGCCTGGGACCAAGGAGCTGGGGACGGAGTTTTCAGATGGACTCAGCCGCGTGCAGAAGATCGAGGAGGACAAAAGGAGGGAGGTGATTGAGAAGTGGGTGAACGGGGAATACAACGAGGAGCCCTTGCTGGGGCGAGCGGAGGGCAAGGAATGTAAGGGCGCCGAGAGCGCGGAGGTGCCCCCCGAAGGGGTTTACATGGTGCAGCCCAAGGGCTGCAGTGATGAGGAAGATAACGGGGATGAGGCGGACGCTCTGAGGGGCTCGCAGGATGGCAACTTCTTGGATGACAGGGATTCAGACGGGCCGGCCTCGAAGGACGATGCCTACCGGTCCTCCAGTGGCGAGACAGGCTCCAAGCTGGGGGGAGGAACCGCCTCAGGTAAGCCCTCTGCCCCCTCCACCTCCCTGCGTGGGGCAGCTTCATGGTCGCGTTTTCTGTGCGACAGACAAAGCTGTTGCTGTGTGTCCGTGCCAGATACTGTTGGCAGCTGGCAGCCGAGGTGAAAGCCCCAATCCCCTTGCAGAGGCCTGGTATTTTGCTCTTGGGACCATGCTATTTGCCTCTGCTTCAGCCTCCCCTTCCCGAGAGGGGTGTTTGTTGGGGTGGATGTGCCTGGATGGCTCTTTCCAGACCATAGATCCCTTGGTAGAGTAGATCTCCCCCCACGGACTCCTTCACACCATTCAGATGGAGATAGCTGTGGGCTGTGCTGGTTTCCTGCTCATGTATTTCTGCATGGGGGGGGAAGCAGAGAGTGCTCGTGTGGCAAATCCCAGGTGCATTCTGCAGCATATTCACACACGCGCCGGCTGTGCAGTGCATTGCAGTGCATTGCAGTGCAGGCAGGGTTGTGTAAACACACTCATGCCCGCATGTTGCATCTTACGCAGTGGTAATTAACCCCGAGATCAGAGTTGACCGCGGRAGCCCAGGGCTGGAGGGGAAAGCCAGTAACTCATCCTGCATTTCAAGCCGGTGCACGCTGCAGTCCAGCTGCCTGCGGAGGTGCTGGGCCGCCCCTTCCCGCGGCTTTCACGGGCAGGTCCGGCGCTGCCACCTGCGAAAGCTCGGGGGCTCTCGGGGACCCGAGGCCGAGGGCGGCTCCGGGAAGAGGCGCCAGGGAGGGGGTGCACCTGCCGCGTCCCGGCGGGGCCGGGGCCGCCACCCCACACCTGGGGCGGCGGGACCCGGCCCCCGGCCCAGCCCCGGCCCCGCGCCCGCCGCGCGCGTGCGGCGGCCCCGCCCCGCCCAACGGCCGGCCGGGGCGAAGGTTCTGGAAGGAGCGGCCGCCGCGGCGGGAGGCAGGAGGTAGGCGGTGGCGGCTTTCCCCGGGGGAACGGGCGGGAGGGGACCCTGAGGGGGAGGGGGGGCCGAGCTGTGCCAGGGCAAGGCCGGGGTGGCTGCACGTCCCGTGCGGGGCCCTGCCGCTGCGGTGCTGGTAGCAAGCTTGGAGCGAGCTGCTGTCTTAAGTGCTACCTGTCTTTGTCACTTACCCCTGGTTGGCCTACCAGTACAGATGGCCCTTTCTGGGTGTCAGATAAGAGCCTGTAACAGACCCGTCCAACACGTAATACATCGCATTCCCTTTTTGCTGCTGCGTGTTCCGTCATCCCAGCCGGAGGGGCTGAGGGGTTACGGCTCGCCGTGGCATTGCCTCCTTGACGAGGCAGGCGTGGGAGCCCGTCCTCCAGCGCTGCCAGCGGGGTAGCACACCCTGAGCTCGGGCTCGAGCTGGTGAAGCTGCCGGTTCCAAACCTGTRTGTCCCCCACCGCTTCGGGCCGGGATGCCAACTTGCATGCGGTTGCAAGGTGTTTTGCCCCAGGCTGTGTGTGCATTTCTTATTTTCAGATAGCTTCTACCTTATTTTTGTGGTTCATTCAAAAGCTGAATTCAGCAAGAGATGTTGGGGAAAGCCCCAGCTGAATTTCTTTCTCACTTCTGATACCCGGGTTCCCCCCAGATTGATTTTGGGGGACGTATGAGTGCTAAGCCTTGGTAAAAGCTTAGGGTAAATTGAATTCTCTCCATTAGGGC
The DNA here is from genome assembly GCA_035582835.1 of Phoebastria nigripes. NCBI lineage: Eukaryota > Metazoa > Chordata > Aves > Procellariiformes > Diomedeidae > Phoebastria > Phoebastria nigripes. Next base: position 5,494,222 of record JAYKAV010003044.1, on the reverse strand, counting down.
AGAGCAGCTCCCTCCCCTGATTTGTCACTCAGCTGGATTGGATCTGTAATTGAAAGATCTCACCCTAATCTGCTCCACCTGCACGCACCCCTCCCCTGATCTCAGCACTTTGTGAATCCATCAAACTTTCCTCCTTTTGTGTGTGTGTGTGTGTTTTCCTCCTCCTGTTAATAATGCAGCCAAAACTCATCTCCGTCTGTCCGTTCCCCTTCTGGAGAGGCACATTCTCTAGTCTTCATGAGTTCAGTGGCAGCGCACATAATTATGCATATAAGATATAAACAGAGCTGTTTAATTATCCTTCGCCACATCAGTGACAGAGTAATTAACAAACATTGCAAGATCAATGAGGAAAAGTGTGACCTTCAGTTTCCTTTGATAGGAAAGCCCTTGTCGTTCCCAGACACAAGGTGATTGTGCCTGGACTCCGTTTTTAGTTTGTTTTCATTCCCTGCCATTTGCAGCTTTTATTTGCTATGAAAACTAAAAGGAGGGGAACTTAAATGTGAAAAATATGTTACCAAACTGGGGAAAATGAAGAGGAACTGAGGTTCCTCACTAGGGTGGGAGTTCTTAGTAAAATGCCTTTGCAGGTCTGTATTGTCAAAGGATTATGCAAAAATGTGTAAGTATTCATGGGGGGCTGAAGACTCATTTATGTTTAAGGTGGGTAATGGCACATGCAGGGTCCGGTTTACATGTACAGCCACATGGGATTTGACTTGCAAACAGACGTGCTGCCAGGTCTTGAGCGTCTGTTTCAAGAACCCTGTTGTAAATGTCATTTGCAACATTTCCCTGGAAAGCACAAACTGAAACATCTCCTGCTTTGGAAAGGACAAAGTTATTTTCCTCTTCTGTCTTTTTCTGTCAGTGTTCCAGAAAATTGATTTTAAGCTGTTCATCACCCAAGTCCCGTCAGACCTGGTGTTACTGGGTGCAAATTAAGTTTATTCCAGTGAGATCTGGAACTGCCTATACCAAAAAGGAGGTTTTATTCCTGTGAGTTGGGGGCTAGCAGGAGGTGGTCAGATCAAAGGAGAGGAATACAGCTCTGCCCTCCTGGTCAATGCGGCTTTGGGGGAGTCATCACAGGAACCTGGTTTTGAAGGTTCTGAGCGCCCGTTGCTCCCTCTGAGGACATAGAGAATACAGCACTGGCAGTGCTCAGCAGCATTTAAAATTGAGCCCATACTTCTTTGATCAGCTGGAAACTTGGGTAAAAAGCAGGAGCCACACAGAAAACCAGATCCTATATCCTGAGAAGGGTTCCTACTTCTTGGAGTCCCAGTGTGTACACACACAGCCTGCTTTACGGGACTTCAGCTACTGCTCGTGTCCTCCACTAACACCTCCTGTAGTCTAATGCCAAATCCCTGCCACCTTTGTCTCCTTCCAGGGTCAGACAGTGAGGCTTGTTGTGCATCAGGCAGGAGTTTGCAGAGACTTGGTCCATGCTATTCAATCCTTGTGCTTTGAAACAAGATGGGGAACATGCATGTATGGCATTGCTGTTTCTTTTTCCGAGCCACTGCTTGGAAACAAGGGACTAATGAGTCGGTGCTCAGTCTTGCCTTATGTGCCTCCCTCTCTGGTACAGCTAGGAAACACGTTCAGGAGTCGCAAAGCTGGCGTCTGTCAGGAGATGGGTGTCAGAAGCTGATCTGGACATGCAGATACATTTCTTCATTCATTCACGCACCCTCTCCTGCACACTGACTGACCCATACTTCTCTACACACATTTATATATAGCATTTAGATTTCCCAGTACGGTCTCTGACAGAGATCGCTTTCCACAATCTCCCACTGACGCACACATACCCGGGGAGATTTTCCTATACAGTCCCATATTCTTTACTCTGCCTGTTATATAGTGGGCTGAAGTAGTCACCAGGAGCTTTCCCCTGTACAAGCTTTCAAAGTTCTCCTTTCTTTTCTTAGCCTGTTGGCTAAGTCTCTTAGAAAGGGAATATTGGACCTGTTTTCAACAAGGGGGGGGGTTCTCTTCATAGAGAGAGACTCCACTTGGGAGAACATGCATGATGAGTGCCAGTTTCTTGCTCATTATCCTATAGCCCCCAAGTCTACATGTTTTCCCTCCCAAGCAGAATAAAGGACAGAGCCCTGGCTGGGATGTCCCATCCCCCAGTATCCAGACCTTGCACTCCATTTGGGCTGTTTTGCTTTTCCTTCCATATATAGTGTGCTGCTGCAGGCTATTTTTAGCCCCTTTTTTGCTAGCTTCGGATCCTTTGTGATACGATAGCTGCTCTGAGACACACAGATCTCTGCTCTTTGGCAATGCCCACAAATGGAGAGCAGCAGCAAGGGGAGAGGGAGCCCTTTTATTATCACATAGAAAAGGAGAGAAAAATGTGGTGCAGGGGAGGGGGAAGAAGACCCAAGGACAATGCTTCCTGTGCCTTCAAGGGCTTTGCCCTTTTCACAGGGATTTGTTTCCAACCGCTGTCCTGCTTCACTTTTGTCTGCGTGTGGGTATGGGGAGGGTTTTCTGTCGATTAGGTAATAATGATTACCTCTTCGCTGTTGCTTGAAAGTGTATGTGAAATGAGTTGGCTGGGTCTCATACCATCTTTGTGGTGAGACAGCTCCCTTCCATAAGGTGCCTCCACTTGAAGAGCCTCTAGCCTTCTGGTTAGGTGCCTGTGCAAATAAGTGAAGGTTGTCTTGGCTTTAGGGGATGTGTTGGTGGGCTCATGCTGGGATGAGTGAGGGTGCGCTTGCTAGGCAGTGAGTAGTGGGAACTGGCAAGTTTCATCTCAAATGTGGATGAGGAAAGACTGAGCAGCACTGGCAAAGCTGTTGATCAAGGAGGGTCTTGTGATCATCCGGAACCAAATTTGAGCAAAGGAAAAGCAGAATGCAAGGTGTTTTGGGGGATGCGGGGATTAAATCCAGGGTAGTGAAACCTGAACTCAGACTTTGCAAAGCTCAAAAAAATGTCTGAAAACTCCCCCTTTCCTATGGTCTTGGGTTTTGCATTTAATTGTTTGCACCAATTGAGGTCTAGCCACATGGGTACCAAAGATGCTTTCCAAGACCAGGTGTGGGTGTGCAGGTGAGAGAAGTTTAAAAAGGAGGTGGTCTCCTACAACATTTCATTTTCTCCAGTGTTAAAAGAAAATACTAGGTTTCCTTGAATCTTCTCTCTGGATTTGTAATGTCTGTGGGGCCTGAACTGAGCTGGGATTTGTGAAACTGATTTGAGATGTGGGATTGAAAAAGAGGGTCTCCCCTCTTTTTTCGTGTGCTGCAGGTTAGGATAAAGAAGGAAAGGGGTTGGCTGGCTTTCAGGGCAGCTGTTAAAGCTAGTAAAAATCACACTTAATAGTTTAATTTCCTATCAGATCCTCTCTGTGGCATTCTTTCTCCCCTTGCAGTTTGGCACAGGCTGGCTAAAGTTTTTCTGTGCAGTGCTTGGAAGTCAGGGCGTTGTGAAGGAGGCTAGGGGATTGTTTTACAGGTCCAAAAAGAGAGGAAAAGCAGAAAAGAGAAAGCAGATTTAACAGAAAGAGGGAAGTGTTAGACCCAGTAGGGTTTTCGTGGGTTTGTTGGGTCGTAGGGTTACACTGAAATGGAGGTGGAGAAGAGAGAAAAAGAGGTAAAAAGGAGAACTGCTTTAAAGCAAGATGAAATTATTTAATATGTCTGTGTGTGAAAGATAAAGTTGATGGTATTGGTAGGGTGTTGGAGGAGCCACAGGAGAGGGCCAAGTGGGGAAGCACAGATGAAATGATCCTATGTCTGAGGATGGAGTAATACAGCCTTTCCTTGTGGTTTCCTTCTGACAAGTCTTGTTATTGGACACGGTGGGGCATGATTCTGCATTTAACATCCTTTAAGGTTAATACTGACCCATGAGGTTGTGCGAGGACAAAAAGCTGCAACCTGAGCCGGACACTGCAGGGGCGTTGCCACCCATTCTGTAACTAACAGGGTGTTTATTCTGAAGTCAGGCATCCCAAAATCCCATGCAGGATGCTGGGCCTAAGTGCGCAGAACTGGAAAATCATTTGGGCTAAACCACATCCCAGCACTTAGCAGATGTGTCTTTGTCCTTCTGCTTGCAGGCTTCAGGCATGTTCTTTGCATTGTCTTTCTCACGTACCACGTACACAGGCAACTAGTGCAGCAGCACTTCTGCTACATGAACACAGCTATACCGGGCAATATTGAAACAGGAATATGACCCTTATGGTCTTGCACATTTTAGTGCCTGTTGCAGGCAGTCTCTTCCTCCGTATAGTCCTGTGGAAACTGATTTGTGGAAGCTGATGGCTACTGAACTTTGACTTTGCTCATTGACTGGGTCTTGTGTGCACAGAAGTGCTCTCGTGTATGTGCATGCTTGTGTGTATGGCATCATTGGCTGTCAGATCCCCCAAATCCTAGGGGTCCATTTTCATGCTTTGGAACTATTGACCTGTTCTGTGGCTGTGTCTTGGTGCCTTCCTTTTCCACTGTGTTTCAAGGCAGTGTTGATTTGGTTTGAGCTGGACCCAGTGCCCAGAACCTCCATTCTGCTGCCAATGTACCTGCCCATGCTGGCTCCCTGTGAACGAGTGTGCTTGCTCATGAGAGCTAGAGTGAGTGATTGGAAAAGATGACGAGGGAGGTTTGAAGGACTCCTGCACACAGTAAATCTTTACTCTGCAGGAGAAAGCAAGAGGGAGAGGAGGAGGAGCGCTGTGTCAGACTGAAGCCTAAATGAGTCCAAGCTGGCACGTCAGAGCAATCTTTATTTCCTCCTTTACACTGATACTGGGTGACCTCCAGATGTGTGTTCTTCCCCTCCTGCTGGCCTGTGAAACTGCCTGAGGGCGTAGGGGAGGGAGGAAGGGAGGGAGAGACCCAAGGAAGGACAGCTTTTTGCTCGTTCTTCCTCCCTGTGATCACGCTCAGGTAGACTAAGCCCTTCCTGCCCCTTCCCCAACCCACGCTCCAGAGAACAGGCTTTCTCCCCCTCTCTGGAGCCCACATCAGGACAACAGCTCTTTCTGTCCTCAGTCCAAATCCTGATGAAGAGAAGGCTGTTCCTTACCCATTTTGCACCTGCATGGACTTTTTCCTTTCCTGGTCTTACTGGAAGCTGTTCCTGGCTGCTCAGGAGGCTGCCTGTACGTTTCCACAGCTTTCACTGAACTGTGGCCCCTTTTCACAGTGGAGAGTAGTAGGTCTCCAGTCATTGGGATTGAGAAGGAAGGGAGCAAGTTGGGTGAAAAGAGATCTTACAAAATTGACAGGGAAGGGAAAGACTGCAACAGCTATGGGGAGCTATCCTGTCTTTGTCTTGCCTTCTCTTCTCCAGTCCTTTCCCCCCCACTCCTCACTGCCAAGCTTCTCATGCATATAGCCTTTGCCGCTCTTCCCCCATCTTAATTCATCTCCACCTCTGCTGCTTTCCTTCTTTACTCTGCACTTTTCCATTCTGCCCTCCTCCTGCTCCACCCCATACATTGTCTTGCCTTGTCTCCCTTATCCGTTTCACACCGTGCTGTCCTGCCTGCTCTCAGCCCTGCTGTTCACCGACACACATAGCATATCTCACATGTTTCTACCCCCCCTTACGCAGACACGCTGCCGTCTATCCTCTGTGCACCTCCTTCCATATACAAACACACACAAGGACAGAACTGTACAAACCTCGGCATATTGGCGTTGATCTCACTTCCAGTAAAATTACTTTTTCTTCATATTAGGCCAAGGCAAGAGTGCAGAGACATTTATGAAACTTTGTTTAATGTACTGAAAAGCCATCGGCTAGAACATTTAGGAAATTGATTTTCCTGGCATTGATGAACTCTTTTTATTTTACCCCAGTATTAATTACTTTTTTTTTTAAAACAAATTAATTTAAGAGTCGTAAAACCTAACAAGTGAGCCAAACGTCAGTAGATCATGTCCCCCTCTCCCCTTACTCCCCCTCCCTGCTACTAGTGCTGGTATGGGAGGAGAAGAAAAATCAACGCCTTGCGTGACTCTCTCACTTTGGTTCTCTGTAGGGGAAGCTTCATCGCTGCGAGATTATGCCGCCACCACCATGAATGAGTTTCTGGGCATGTTCGGCTATGATGATCAGAACATGCGGGATGAGCTGGCCCGCAAGATCAGCTTTGACAAGCTGAACACTGCTACCTCAGAGGCCACTGCGACTGCTGTCTCTCTCCCTGGCGAGGATGCCATGAGCAAACGAGCCCGCTTCTCCAAGTATGAGGAGTACATCCGCAAACTGAAAGCTGGAGAGCAGCTCTCTTGGCCCATGCACTTGGCCAAATCTGAGGAGTTGGGCTCCAAGCTGGGCAAAGAAACTTCCTCAGGGCTGGCACAGCCCATTCGGGTGCCAGGTCCAGATGCCTCCATGCTGACGGAGACCAAAGCCACCATCCTGCCGCTGCCCTCTCCCAGCAGTTCCCAGATGCAGGGCCTGATGTCACGGGCCTCCAAATATGACTTCTTCATTCAGAAGCTGAAGACGGGTGAGAGCATCAGGCCACAAAATGGCAACACTTATAAGAAGGCCTCCAAGTATGACCTAGAAAACGTCAAGTACTTGCACCTTTTCAAGCCTGGAGAAGGAAGCCCAGATATGGGAGGAGCCATCGCCTTCAAGACAGGCAAGGTAGGCCGGCCTTCCAAGTATGATGTGAGGAACATTCAGAAGCTTACTCCAGTAAAAGCTCCAACACCCAGCCTGGCCCCCGCTCCCCTCGCCAGTACCCCCAGCAGCACTCCAGTGGCTGGGCCAGAGCAATCCGTCTCATTGCCGTTCAACACTCCTGAGTACCTGAAATCAACTTTCTCCAAGACAGACTCCATCACAACTGGAACAGTCTCTACAGTAAAGTAAGTGTCCTCCCACTTTTCTTATCTTTGTATTAGTGGAGGATCATACCTAAAGTCTGTGTGCAGATCAGTGGGCAATTCCAGTTCGTGTGATGATAAATAGTGCACTGTTCGTGTGATGTTTCTTTTTGCTCTCTGTTGGAGTGTCTGCTCCTCTACTGCACCTTACATCTCTATTTATCTTATTTGCACTAAGGATGTGGCCTGCCATCAGCAGTCACAGTCATGAATCTAGAGCACACTAGCTCCTGGGTTCGTATGTTAAAATGAAAGATCAAGGAACATGGTGCTGTCAGCACTCCAAGGTTGTAACTACTTTCTCCTTCTTCCGGTTCCCCAGGCATCCAGCTGTGTCTGTAGGAGAACCTGATTCTTGCTTCCATTTAACTAAATGGCAAAACTGCTGACTTTACTGTTAGCAAGATGGGGCTTTTTGTTTGTCCCAGAACTCAGAAGACATTTTGGTGCCTAATTCCCATCAATTTTCATAGGAGTTAGGCATATACATACTTCTGTGGGGCCAGGCCTGTGTCTTCTCAATTTGCTTGTTCCTAACACAAATAGAGGTGATTCAATTACCTCTCAGACTGGGCAAACTCATTAGCCCAATTACCACTAATAACCTCCTACACATACGTTACTGGCAATCTCTGCAGTGATGCCATTGACTGAATAGAGATATCTGAAGGCCTTACCAAACCTTGGATTACTTTTTAATGTGGCTTCCAAAGGTGGTAGCTGTAGAAAAGCTACGTATGTATGTGAGGCTGCAAACAGGGATGAAGGGAGGGACTTCTCTGCTTTCTTGTCATGGTTTGGATTTACTTGTTTCTCATTGTGGACCTGGGGCTGTTGTGAGCTGTGAATCCCATGGGGTCATTTGTAGTAAGCAGAGGACCTCTGGCCTGCACTTCTGTGGCAAATGCCATCACACGCACCCTACTACTTTGCCCTCTGGTAAGGAGGAAGGCTTTTTTATGTTTAATATGTGGACCTGGGAGGCTTTGGGCTGAATCCTCACGCGAATGCTCTTTGCAGTCTCAGGCAAGTCTGCATCCCCCACTTTCCATGTTTCCCCACCTGGAAGGCAGAGCTAATGTGAAAACATGTGAAACAGTCATTTCCCAACTGCCTGCAGACAGATTTGGGAGCTCTATGGTTAAGGTGTACAGGAAAGAGCAGAGGATTATTAACATTTGCATCTGGCCCCCGCTCAGGATGAACCCCGTATGTGCTCCAGATGGCAGGCAGGGACTCCTATTACTAAAAAACACTGTGGTATAAATATTCCTGTAGGCACAGTGCCTTGTTGTGATGGGTGACTTGGCCAGGGACTCTCTGCCTGAAGAATTTGCAGAACGCTCAGCTGCCTGGAGTTCAGTGGCCATCCTAGAGCTGTGCTTGGGGGGCTGTGAGCCTCTTCTTATCTGCTTTGGTGTTGCACTGGGATCCCAGTTTGATTTCCTTTCTCTTGCTCATTTCCTGCCACTTGCAGATACAAGTTTGCAGCACCATGGTGATCCCTCCTCTAGCCACAGGACTTCCTCAACTGGGGCATCACGATGGGGCTGCAACAGGAATGGAGGTGACCGGGGCCTTCAACCTGGCAGTTCCCAGTGTCCTGATCACACATTGGAGTACAGAAGGGGCTCTGGTCCCTTCTCCTTCAGGCTGCTTACTAGATACAGGCTTTCATGATAAAAGAAAGCAGCCCATTAATTGTGCTGGTGGAGGAAGTGCTAACTGTGGTATCTGGGACCTGGCTTTCCATTCACAGTCCCCACTGGAACCAAATAACCTGGCAGGAATTACCCCTTACTCTCACACGTATGCACATACACCCTAGCTGTGGGTTTAAACTCTCTAACATCTAATGCTATTAACCTGCCCTGAACTATCTACCTTCTTCAAGTGAACTCTGTGCGAAAGTGTTCTTGTTTAAACCAGGCTACAGAGCTGTCATGAGTAGGAATGGAGGTTGGGTGGGGGCAAAACTGAGAAGGAAGACCACGTACAGCCTGTCTGGGATTGTGTTGGTATGGCACTGTCTCTTAGGTAGGCTGGAGTCTGGCCCTGTATCTCTTTTTCCTCTTGCTGAACTCAGTGAGGATGTAATTTTTGTCTGCTTCCTAATGATGTTAAGTGACCCAGGCTTATGTGACAGTTGGGTGCAGTTGGGTTGGTTTTCTCATTGAATACATAAATACCTTTGCTGCCCCATCTGTTGGGGTATCTGTGTGAAAAAAGAGGCAATTAAAGCCCCATCAAGGGGGCTGTAGCCACGTTGCCAGGACTGGGTAGGAGTACACTGTGCCTGCTGGCCATAGGAAATGTGCAGTAGTTCACAGCATGGGTGAAGCACAGAGACTCTTCTGCCACAGTTGAGCCTATGGCAGATGTGTCTCAATGGCCCTTCCGTGCACATAAGGGCAGTGTTGCAAGGTGCTTCAGGGAGATGTTTGTTTTCATGTGGCCATCACTTGTTTGTGTGTGGGTATTTAGTTTTTTCTGTGGAAATACAGGTTTTCATGGTTGGTCTTCTCAGTGTCTCCAGCAAACTGAACTGAGTCCTGCAAAGAGGGAACATGCAGGAGGGATGGTAGGCGGACGGTATGGTTTGCTAGGAAAAGAAGGTACAGGATTTGAAGGGTAAGGGGGAGGGAGGTTAAAGCCATGGGTGTCTTTGCTGGGTACTCTTCCATGAGCCCTTTCTCCTGGTGTGTCAGTGGTGTGTGGGAGAAACAAGGAGCTTAGACTGTGCCCTGTTCCTGCCTGCTAACCAGCTCTACCCTGTGTGTTTCTCATTAGGAATGGATTACCCACTGACAAACCAGCTGTCAGCGAAGACGTAAATATTTACCAGAAGTATATTGCCAGGTAGGCAAAACTCTTGACTTTCTTGGGGAGAGGGCTGGAAGTAAGAGGGTGGAGTGGTGGTGGGAGAGATGAGGTCTTGTCCATCTGGATCAAGTGTTTAAACCAGTCATTGGCACTTCCATTTCCCTCTGGCATCTGTACTTGCTCTGTTCCCCTGCTTGGGAGAGCAGTAGCTGTGAGAGGTGTACAAGCATGCCAAGAGCATGCTCGGCTCCCCAGAGCTGTTAGACTTTGTGACAAATAGTGGAAAAATGTTTCACTGCAGAAGCCCAGGATTTAAATGGGAGTGCTGTCTCTTGACTGTTGTTCTTTCTGTCCATTGCTGTGCTGTCTCCAGCCTTTTACCCCTACCATGTCCAGTGCCTGCAGGAGGCAAGCAGGGAACATTTTACCTCTGAGGATCTAGGCTGGAGGAATTCACAAGTGACTTGAGTTTAGGCAGGTCTTGGCATCAACGGGGGATGTCAATCCTAGAACATTTTGCAGCTCATTTATATGAGAAACCCTCACTGAATAAGGTGCAGACTAGGGCATCTTATCACAGCTCTGGGCAAGCTTAGGTCAGGAATGAACAATGCTGAGAGGGAGCTCAAGGCTGTTGTGGTGAGACTCACTTTCAGTGAGTAATGCCATGAGAGCCAGAGGGACAGAGGAGATTATTGCATAACACCTGACTGTTTTATAGCTCACAGTGTAAAGGGTCCATCAGCCTTTGCCCCTGGCCTGTTGAATCCTCCGTCTGTACTGTGAGGAAGCTCACTACGAAAGCCCCTTGTATACAGAAAGACGCCAGTCAGGGAAGCAAGCAAACACTTCTCTCCAGAAATAAAACTGAAGGGTTTGTTCCCACAAGCACTTGGGCACTTACTAACAAGGGAAATGTGTACTGTGCTTTCCCACCTTGCCAGAGTCTACAGAGAGTCTCTCTGTGGGAGGCAGTCAGCTGCTAGGAAGGTGCAAGGGAAGATCTTGGCACATCAGCAGGGGAAAAGGGTGGGAACAGTGCTCTCCCTAGCTGAAGAGTGGAACGAGAGGTGATTTCCCTTCCTTCCCTTTTGCCAAATCCCTGATGTAGGAGAAGGGGGCAGAAGACCACATGGGAAGAGAGGACAGTTGCACCACCACATGCAGCTCCTCAAGCAGCAGTGCCTCTAGTGCATGTGGCAACTCACTGCCTCCTGGGAGAGTATAGGAGTGAATGAATGCAGGGGTTTAAGCCCATCTTTGCATGGGGCAGAAGGAGCAGCACCCTTTTATTGCTGCGATTGCAGGAATTGCAGAGGTTGCAGTGAGAGAGGAGAAGCCACCCTTTCTGTCCCCAGTTCCCCTCTCAAGCAGAGAACTGTATAAACACTTCACCCACATCCACTCTTTGTAGAGCTCTGCAAGCCCCTTCCCCTGGGTCAGGCAGGTGACTGAGGGAGGCCTGTGAGATAGCTAAGGGACACCACATCCTGCTTAAAAAGCTCCGCAAGCCGCCCGTTGGCAGCAGAGCCACTTCCCTTCAATTTACACACAATTTTAAAAACAGTTTAAAGCCTTAAAATCAAGGGGTGGGGGGAGAGAGACACGACACACTGTGTCTGTACTGCATAATTAGCTTAATGAGTTTGCCAAAGCCACTGCCAAAAGCTGCCCAGGGATAATCCATTCTCTCACACAACAAAACAAAACCTCTTACTTAGCTAGTTTGGGTTGGGTTGTTTTCCCCCCCTGTATATTTATAATTAAAAAAAAAAAGACCACAGAAAAAATTATTATTATTATTATTAGTGCCTCAGCAGATGGTGCTTCTGGCAGCACTTGCTTAAATATTTATTTCTGTGTGGGTTTCCTCCCCCCTTGTAATTGGGGTGGGTTTTTTTTTTCTTCCTTCTTTCACATCATCGTTACAGGGTAATGAGTCTGTAAACACTCTCTAAGCATGCTGACTTCTTTATTTATTATTTTTATTATTATTTATTTATCTTGGTTTTTCTTTCTAACTCTCGCCAGATCAAAACTAGCTCTTTCTGGCCAAAAAAAAAAAGTGAACCGATTAAAGTGAGGGAAGGGGGAGGGGGTTGTTCCTGTGAAAATGAGTCTATGTGCCTGTATGGACAATTTAGGAGTTTGGATTTGCATATCAGTGTGATTAAATGGTCTGTGAGTTTGCTTGTTTCAGGTGTGTGTGTTTGTGTCTGATCGTGTGCATGGAAATTGTGGGTACATTCATGTAAATTAAGAGGGCTGTTGATGTACCTCAGAGTACGTGCATGTAAATGTGTGCGCGTGTATGCGTGTAAGTAAGTGTGTGGTGTGTAAGCTTTCCTGTTATGAAAAAGCTAAACAGATGCTGTGCTTTAAAAATTAATAGCTTTGAACTGTTTCAAGTGTCAGAAGAAACACAGGATAAATATAACCCTTTAGGAGCCTAACCTTACAGACTGAAAGAGCAGAATTTCCCCTTTGTGCTGTGTTTGCTGCTTCCCTCCTTCCCCAAGCACACAGTTTGGTAGAACACTTGCCTCTCCCTTCCTGCGCTATAGACACCACACACACACACCTTTCCGTGGCACGTGGAAGGGAGGGTAGGAGTTTGAAGTGCTAGAGTGCTTGTTTAGCTGTTGCTTTTAAAGCTGAGCCCGTGAGTTACTCCTGCTGGGATGCGTCAAGTAACTCATCCCATACAGTCAGATCTCTGTGGTGTCTGGCTCTTCTTTTACTGCAGTGGCATCTCAGGTCATTTTGCATCCTCACTTTCGATAATATTTTGGACTGCTTTGCTTCAAAGGTGTATATTTGTCAGCAGGGTCTTCCTCTTCTCTCTGCCTGGCCTGCGCTCCACAGTTCTCCAGCCCTCCACAGCCCTTTGCTCTCTCTTCCCCCTCCCATCAGTGGAATAGGGAGGAAGCTTTCCACAGAGCCGTTTCTTTCCTTTAAAGCTGCTGGTGGTGGTGGTGCTGACATAAAGCCCTGGACTAGCAGGACCAGTTGGTTCGATCTGCCGAGCTGCATGTACCTGGTTAATGCCATGGTGACCTAGCCTCACAGTTGCCCAGGCGTTGAGCAGGAATCGCTTCCTCTGCTTTCAGTTCCACACCTTTGTTTGTGCAGCCAGCCTTGCTGTTTGCCTTGTGGTTTGTTTCTTCTCCGCTGCTGAGGTTTGTTCCAGTTTCTCAATCACTTGTTCTGACGTGATCCTGATTTCCTGCAGTATTTCTTCTCCTTCCCCAGGGAAAGGCATGTCTGCTCCTGGCATCTGTCCCTGTCTCCCTTTGTGAATGCTGAGGCAAAGAAGTCATTTAATTTTTTAGCAATGTCTATCTTTTCTGTCAATTAAGTCCCCTTTCCATCTCCTAGAGGCCCTGCTGTCTCCACAGTTGACCTCCTCTTCTTTACTGTGCTTCAGAAATGCCTTATTTAGTACTGCTTTTCATCCTGACTTTTTCTATCCTGTAGCTTAGCGTTACCTCACCTTATGATGATCCATAATCTTCCCTGCTCCTGCCCCGTTCCTTGATTGCTCCAGGACAGCCTCACTCCTCTCATTTTTCCTTTTTACCCATTGCCCTTCCTTGTTTCTTTCCCATGCCCTTTATCATGTGCACTCCTGCTGTGTTTAGTACTAAGTGACGTGAGGAACCTTTGAGGAACCTTTGAGCAGATGGTACCTTATCTTTGAATGTTTCCCCTCTGAGTCCCCTTCTCTCCACTGCTTTTCCCTTTCAAGCTCTTCAGCTCTTCCAGGGTCCTCTAGAATATACATCAGAGAGTTCATTGCACTGATTAGGCCGTTACTGGATCTCGTCCCCTTTTGCCAATTACTGATGTGTCTATCTGTCAATACATTCTATGTACTGTCTGTATGTAGATATTGTATGGCCTTTCTGGTTTTTTTCCACCCTGTATGTCAGGAGTTTCCAAATTTACTGTGTGGAATGCTCAGTGGTGGTCTGCAGAACTGGATTAGGTGCATGTTGTTGGCTGTTGCTTCTTGTGTCCTACTTTTAATTGCACTCAAAGGCAGGCTGAAAACCCTGTTCTTTTGCGTTGTGCTATTTTTTGTTGTGAGCAAATACTGTATCCACATGAAAAATAATGATTAGCAGGGCTGTCGTGCATGGGGGAATATGTGCACACAGGGTCGAGACGGTCTGCCTGTAACGCTTCGTTCTGTTCTTGTTGATCCATCTCACCTATCTTTCCATTGATCTGTCCATCTTATTGAAAGTTCCTATATAATCTTGCCATGATCGTCTTCTATCTGTGTGGCTTACCATCTAATCCACTGGTTTGCAATCTTCTCTGTAGTGTGACACCATACTGTGATTAAAAAAAAGTCTTGAGACATAACTTGTACAAACAAATGAATGCCTGAGCTTTTCTGAGGTCCTACTAGATGGGTGTATACCTAAAATTCAGAATCCATATTTGACCAATGTTTATTTGTCTCCTTCTGGCATGGGAGATTTCTGAAACTCACTGCTGTGGTATCTAAACTCACACATGAGAATTTTAGAATTGTGTGATATTTAATTCAAGGAACCTTCCTTTCTTACTCTTCCCCAAGTAAGCAACTTAGATAATGGAGATGAATTTCAAAGGGAAAGACAGACAGATCAAGGATGTACAAGACCTGAATGATCCTGCTCAAGAAGCACCTTTAAATAGTGACAAATAAGAAAGGAAGGCAGGAGGGTCACCATCCTTGGAGGGGATAAAGGAGATGGGGTTTAATGCCATAAACATGTGGGATGAAAGCAGGAATGGGACTTACTTTATTTGTACCTTGCTTATAGGCACTGCTGTTAGGACACTGTTTCATTCTCTCTCCCTTTCTTTCTTCTGTTCTCCTCTCATGTTTGCAGGTTCTCTGGCAGTCAGCACTGTGGACATATACACTGTGCATACCAGTACCGAGAACATTACCACTGCCTTGACCCAGAGTGCAACTACCAGGTAAAAGAATGGTAAAAAGTTATCAGCACAGCTACCTGAATGTAAAGGGGTACAACCTAGGGGAGATGTGTGTCCTCCTGTGCTTTCCTCCCCCATGCATGCAGATGCCTCTTCACTTTTCCGCTCTGAAAGAGGGCAAGATATATTTTGAACTTACTAGAATCCTATTTTGTTCCCATTTAACCCAATCTAACACCATTTAACCAAACCCAGACCACTATAACAAAGAGCAGAATATAGATCAGCTCAAGTCAGTGGGAACTACTCCAGATTTACATCAGTGAAACCAAGAGAATAAAATCTGCTGTGTTACAAATTGTGCCTGAAACTAGGGAATGCTGATCTGTTAGTCTGTCTCTTTCCCTCCTGCTGCCCGAGTGACATTGTAGCAGCAGTATCTGCAACAAAACACCCAATAAGACCAGCAGCAGTCTGGGATTTGTGGGGAAAGCGTGGGGGCAGGAGCATGTGCAATGCTGTAATTACTGGGAGAATTGCCAGGGTAGCGACGTCAAGCCAGCCGAGTCACGTGCTGTGTTTGTTTACCCTCTTCCCAGGTCTGTGAGTTTGACACTGCCATTTCTGTGGTCAGGCTGCATGTGTCTAAGTGGGAATCCCAGAGTTTGCCTCTACTGTGCATCAGACACAACTTCAGCTCTACCCCAGGAGACCTTTGGGTCTCAGAGGAATGAGTCTGACCACAGCATAGGAAGTTGATCTGGATCTGCTGAGCTTGACTGTGGATTTCTGTTGATCAAAGGGGAGTTTGTCTCTGGGATGCATGTAGTGGTCCTCCTAGCCCAGCATTTGGTAACCGAGATGAGTCTGTCCCAACTGTGACATGGGTAGCTCTGCACCAGAAAGAGAGAAACACAAAGGATGGAAAGACAGAAAAACCTATTATTATGATTGGCCTCATGATTATTTCCTAAGGAGTCTGGAAGCTGCTTGCAAAGGAGCTGTCTGGTCTCGCAGGGAATAAGGATTTAGGCTGCTTTTTAAAATGCAAATTATTTTATGGCTGAGATATATTTTAGAATAAGGAACGCTCTGTAATAAGTGGGCACAAATTAACGATGATTGGCAATAGCAATCCTGTATGTACGCCCAGGGAAATCATACCTCCAGCCTCCAAGGGATTCCTGTTGAAATCTATATCCATATATTCCCATGCCAATACCAACAAGATTGATCAGGATTGATATTATAGGAGGAAAGAGTGGAAGTGATAATCATTTGTTTCCTATGAGGGAGACTAGAAAAGTTGTTAAACATTAGAATACAGGCCTTTTCAATTACTCCTCAAAATAAATGGATATTGATTTCTTTTTAAAAAAAAAAAAACAGATTTACTTTCCCACCTTCACTGTTAAATATTGATGTCTGTGGGAAATAGAAATGAAAAGCTTCATTTTAAAGGCACTTAGCCTGCTCTGACGGTGGGGTACCCCTTCATTACTTCAGGCAGGTAGAGGATGAAAAGGATATTCTGGTCATACAGATTCAGCTTTAAGCTCTACTACCATCTTTTTCTGTGACTGGAAGAAAGTTGTGTGTCCCTGTTTTCCTAATAAAGCCATCCTACCTTGTAGGGGAGGCAGAATACTTATTACGGGAAGGTACTATAAAAGAGCAGAGTGTTTTTCCCAATTTCTAGTCTGACATGAATGTGGCAGCTAGTGTCTTGCTAACCACTACAGTGAGTGATTTGGAAGCTTGGATTACTCGCTTGTAGGCTGTTTAGTTCACTGGTTTTCTTTCTAACTATAGCAGTTCTTGAGATAGTAGCAGCTAAAATTATGTCGAAAGAATTGCAGTCTTAAAGCTGCAGGGAGCATATTCTGGCCATCACTCCAGTGTCATGTTTACTCTACAACTTTTCAGGTGTAGATACTTCCCCTTTACCACGAAAATACATGCACGCAATTCCTCTTTAATCTGACTCTCTTGGGGTGATTACTGCTGAGCTTTAAACTCCTGGTACCATAAGTTTATTAACAACAACAACAACAAAAAAATACCCTGTCCCCAGGATTACTCACCCACTCCCATCACGTGTGTCTCACTGTCTGTCTCTGTATCTCTCCAGAGATTCACTAGTAAACAGGATGTGATTCGGCATTACAACATGCACAAGAAACGTGATAATTCCCTCCAGCACGGCTTCATGCGCTTCAGCCCCTTGGATGACTGTAGCGTGTACTATCATGGCTGCCACCTGAATGGGAAAAGCACACACTACCACTGCATGCAGGTAACAGCTGGACTGGGGAATAGGTGGTAGCACACGAGGCAAATGAAGAGCCATCGTTTGAGCTGTGTCCTTTTTGGGGTGGACTGAAAGGCTTCTTGAGTTCAGGCAGCCCAACACTTGTTAGAGAGCAAGGGGCTGTCCTGAGGCAAAGGGGTGACATTCATAGCCTCTCTTGCTCACTTCTGATTCAAGCACCTCTTTGAAGAGTCTATGCCCTGTCCTCACTGCACTTGCCCTGCCAAGTGTTGGGAAGGGCAAAGGGAAGCACCATTCTCTTGTTTTTGGAAGCCTTGTGCATGCAGCGAGGCAAAGCAGGTCTCAAGGTTTTCTCACAGTCTTGGACTTCACTTGTTCAAACAAGTCCCGTTCTCTGAGATTCAGGGACCTCTCTGCGATGCCACTGCGTTGCATCTACCCACATTTGGTCTGTCGCTCCCTTGAAATCAGACTTTTCTGTTGACACATCTGCCCTTTAACACTGGGTTAATTTCCTCCATAATCAATTTCTAAATAATTAAACTTTAATGTCACATATCTAGGCTTAACACCCCTGGTTCTCCATCTCCTTCACCAGTGGTACTGGAGTTTACTTGTCTGTGGTGTAGGCTGGGAGCTTTGTTTCAAGAGCCAGCCAGGCTTCAACAGCAGCATAACCAGAGTTGGAGTTGCTGCATAGGTGTAACTGTGACGCCTTTACTGTTTTTTAGACACGGACACACCAGATTGTTTGGGTCTTACCCTGATTATTCTTCAGATTAGAGGGTTTGATATGTACTTGTTTAGAATTGTGGCCTAAACCATTGCCATGAGAATGTGCTGTCGTTACAAACAGAATAATCAGGCAACCCTTGGTGAAATCTTTTCTGTTCTGAAAACTCGGGTCTCACTTCCTGCCCTATCCCAACAGTTTAAGACCCCAGTTAAAGTCACAAGGCCTTAATCACATGCTTAAATGCTCTGCTGGGATAGACTTCAGCATATGTTTAACTTGAAGTCAGGTAAGCTCTCTGAAGTCAATGGGGCTTAAGCACATACTTAAATGTTAGGCATGCGCTCAAGTACTGTCCTGAATAGGGGTTGGTTTAAGCATGTGCTTACAACATTTGATAAATTGGGAACTTCGTGTGACTTTCTCTTGAGGACATTTTCTGTTATGCTTCCATAATATTGATTGTTTAGTTTGTTCTATTGACCAGAATGGGATTTGTTTAATTTTTTTAAGAGTATGAGGAGTGTTTCACAGCTTTAAGTCACTCCGAGTTAGAATAGAGACCCTCGTTTACACAACTATATATGGGTAATTCCATCCTGTGCCCACTGTCTTCCAGTAGAATAATGCCCATGTAAGCAGTGTCTTACAGGCAAGGTGTCTGAATATAAACTCCCAATTAAAGAAAATACTGCTTAAATGGCAGAATTTGTGCCATCCATCTCATGCATTTTTTTTTTCTTTATGTCCATAATTGGTGTGGATAAAATTCAGTTAGTTGTTTATATAAACTGACATTTTTTTAGGCTTTAGCACCAAGAGCTGCATTGCAAATTATTCCTAAGGAGGTTTTTGTTTAATTCTTTTTTTTAATGCCGTGCAGGGTCTGTCTTTTTTCAAGGCGTCAGTGCAGAGAGAGAGAGGCTCTTTTATATTGGAAATAGCTGGAGATCCTTTTTATTTTTTTTTTCTGGGTATTTGTCATGGGTTTTGTTATTGCCTGTTTGAATCAACCTGGGCTGAACTAAGAGGTGATGTTTTCGTTCTCTTCACTTCTGAGATGGTGCAGGCATTGGCACACGTTGTGCTAGAGAAGAAAAGAAAAAAAAAATCCTCCCTCAGCAGGGCTGAGGACATTTTCAGATTCCAGTGTTTTTTTACTCAATATGGCAAAGTTGCCCGGTTTACCCAGAGGAAGGCAGGTTTTCAGCATTCCGTCCTCGTCACACCATTCCCATTTGCTGCACGAGTTTAAAATTATTGAAGTGGTAGTCTTGAACAGTGACGGGGAAAAAAAGTCACCGGTTTGCTAAGATCAGCTGAACACAGGGTTTATGCTTTGCTAGAATGAAACCCATATAGTACAAGCTCAAAAAATGTTGCACCACTCTGCCTTACCTCCCAGAAGCACTAAAGAGGTAAATAACTCATTCCCACTCAATTTTGTGTTCCCCAAATAGATGAAAGTCCTGCTTCGTTCCATGTTGCTCCAAGATAACAAAAAGTAATGGCATCTGTCAGTGTTCTTTTCTCCTTAAGAGCAGGAACCCTGCTTACTGCCTCCCTAAGCAGGCATGATTATCTGTAGCTGCTCTTTTATCCCTTTGCATCCTTCCCTTTTTTTCTTGCTGTTTCATGCCCAGAGAGTTGGGGTTTTTTTCACAACTGCTCTATCAGTCTTTAGATTGGGAATTAAAGTGATGACTTAATACTCCTAGGAGAAGTGCACAAATGGAACTATTAAATGTGTGTGTGCTGCTCATATGTTTATTATTGCTGGTAATAATGGTAGGCTGTTAAAATGCTGTGCTGATGACTCCCTGTTTTGGCCTGGGGTAGGTGGGTTGTAACAAGGTCTATACAAGCACCTCTGATGTGATGACCCATGAGAACTTTCACAAGAAGAACACGCAGCTCATCAACGACGGGTTTCAGCGGTTCCGTGCCACAGAGGACTGTGGCACTGTGGAATGCCAGTTCTACGGGCAGAAAACCACTCACTTTCACTGCAGGTGAGACGGCAGGGAAGGGGAGGAATCCTGCCTCAGAGTTGCGTGATCTGTTTGCCTCCTCCTGCCAAGTCATAAATTGAAGAGTATACACAGGGACTTGATTTTCCCTGCTGTGACCTTCTCAGTACTGCTCTTGAGAGAACTCATGCTCCAGGGCAGATGCGATTTCCAGGATCTCGCCACAGACCACTCTGAAGGCAGGAGTGTGATCTGAGGTGATCTGAGGAAAGCGTACCCACTAGAAAATACATCCTAGAATCATTTGGGAAAGAGATCACAATGCTCTTCAGAGTTTGACTGAAGTAGGCCATTAATATACTGCTAATGGCACTTCCATGCTAGAGTTCTCTCCAGCCAACAGTCAGCCAACTCATCCCTTTCAGGGCCAGACTCTGCCTTGTGTACACAAATGCTCTTCTATTGATTTCTGATGTTCTCAGGAAGAGTAGGAAAGCACAGTTTGTACCTTAGTCCCCTTTAGCTGCTGTTTTGGTTGGAACTTTTAGTGGTGGGTGCCTGCATCCCCATGTTATTGTGACTGTTCTTCAGAGCGGAGTGAGCTTCCCAGCTCTCCACATGGCAGCATTTTTGCTTGCCTTGGTGTCATGGGTTAATCCGCATAAAGCTTCTCAACCCCTTTGCAGCCAGGGCCATTGTCTCATACTGGCCCCGGTCCTTATCCCAGAGGGAGGCAGGTGACAGCAGTTGCATTGTGCTCCTAGCCCACACAGCCAACCACCCTCTCCTCCTCGATGCCCTTGCAGGCGACCTGGGTGTACGTTCACCTTCAAGAACAAGTGTGACATTGAGAAGCACAAGAGCTACCACATCAAAGATGATGCCTATGCCAAGGACGGCTTCAAGAAGTTCTACAAGTATGAGGAATGCAAGTATGAGGGCTGTGTCTACAGCAAGGCCACCAACCACTTCCACTGCATAAGGGCAGGCTGTGGCTTCACCTTCACCTCCACCAGCCAGATGACCTCCCATAAACGCAAACATGAGCGCCGGCACATCCGGAGCTCAGGAGTGCTGGGCCTGCCTGCCTCTCTCCTGGGGTCCAAGGATAATGAGCAAGAGGAGTCCAGTAACGATGACCTTATTGACTTTTCTGCTATGAGCTCGAAGAACTCCAGCCTGAGTGCCTCCCCCACCAGTCAACAGTCTTCCGTTTCTCTCATAGTCCCAGCTGCACCCTCCTCTGCTGCTGAGCTTGCTTCCTCACAGGCCAGCAAGTCTGCCAACAGCATGACACCAGCTACCAAGATCTCTGGCCTGCTCTCCCAGGCTCTTCCCAGCAATATACCCTTGGCCCTGGCACTCTCCAACTCGGCACTTCCTGGAACAGCTGGATCCTTCTTCCCCATCATCCCCAGTCGGGTCTCTACACCACTTCCTGCCAGCTCAGCTAATCTGATGACTGCTGGTTCTTCTGGCACCAATCCAACATCATCTGCTCCTACGGATTCCTCATCCCAGGCCATTTCAGGATCTGGTGAGCCAGTGGCCACTTCTTCTCCAGCTCCAGCGGCATCTATAATGGAAAGGATCTCTGCTAGCAAGGGATTAATCTCTCCTATGATGGCCAGGCTGGCAGCAGCTGCACTCAAGCCCTCTGTGGCACTTGAAGCAGGTGAGTTACCGTCATCAGTTGTGCTAGTGGTGGGAGGAAGAGCAGTGCCTCGTGACTTGGAGAGGAGTGAATGAGAAGCCACCCAGTTGTCCATGGGACTGGAGGTGGGGAGGAGGTAGTAAAGGAACATAAATGGGAGAATAAATTTGGTCGTGTCCAGTTAACCCTTGAAGAGGGCAGTCTTGGCATGGTTTCCTGTGGAGCCTGGCTATACCCACGTGGCCAGAAGAGAGGCAGGAAGTGCAGCCTTGCCCACAGATGGGGTAGGCTCTTACCAGAAATGAAAGAAGAGCGTTGCCATGTGTATTACCTAGTTTGCTGTAGGCTGAAGAGAGAGAGGCACTGTATTGAAAATGAAGAAAAAGCTTGGCCAATACTTGCAGGCCATACAGAAGCCTAAGCTCTTTTCTGCAGACTGTATTGAGTTTTGGCTGGGCCTAGTGGTGTTGCTCCTGTAGCTCATTGCCAATTGTTTTTCTGATCTGGGGGGTTGGTTCTGTGTTCCAGCTTTACTGTCCCAGCCATGGGTTTGGAGGTAGTGTTGGTACAGTCCACAAACTGGACCTTTCTCCTGTTCAGTTCTTGCAAGCTGTGCTTCTCTGTCCCTGCAGCTCCCTGAGCTGCAAGGGGCAGCGGCACCATGAGAGGGGTAAAAGATGGCAATGAGAAGTCCCCTGGGGCAGGCCGGAGCTCCTCCTGCTGCCACCTTAGACATGGGGCAGCCTGTGCCAGCAGGGATGTGGGGCTCCCTCAAGAGCACAGGGTACCTCCACAATCTCCTGCTGAACATGGTGGGCAGCGAGGGGTCGTGGAGGGGAGGCTCTGCCTGGCAGCACCCTGTGGCATTGGGCTGCCCCACAGCCTCCTTCCCCGGGGTGTGGAAAGGCCAGAGCAGGCTGCTGGCCCGTGGGTATGTGAGTGCTGCCGATGTTGCCTTCTACCCAAGAGCAAACGAGGGAGTAGGACGAAGTGATCTGATTAAAGAGGGAGGGGAACTTTCACATACTTTTAAAATTATTATTTGAAAAATTGTTTCCTAAAGCAGAGAAAGGTCATTGAGGGAACTATTTTCCTTTATTTTTTAATAAAATGCCACTTGCTGTCTGAGAAGCAGCTCGCCGTCAGCTGTACTGCCGGAGGGTAAATTAATATTTTAGTCACTTGGGGATTGTGGAAAAAAGCTCTGCAGACATGTTCCTGTCAGCAACTTTTTTTCCCTCCTTTTTTCTTTGCTGTTCTTCCTAATTTTTTTCCTTTAATTTGTTCTCTGGTTTTCCCCCCTTTCCTCTTTTTTCTCTTCCTTTAATTTGAATTCTTCTTTCATGGGCTCAGCACTAAACCTCCCCCCAAAAAAGAAAATTCCCCCTTTTTGTGGGGACAACGTGATGGCGGTGGCAAGAGGTCGCACAGTTTGAACCAATCCCATTGGCTGTCACCTTCGATAGCCCCGACAGGGCAGATGCTCCTGCTGGGCACGCGCAGTGGCGGGCCATCGCTGTCGCTACGGCAACGCTGGGATTGGGGACGAGAAAGGGGGCTTGACTAGCAGTCGAAAGCTGCCACATTGCCTCAGCATTAACAGAGTCTTTAATAAACGCTTAAGAGGCAGCCCCGCAAATTAGTTATGACAGTTTGTGCAGAGAATCAGGTCTCCCCCACGCTCCTTCCGCCCTTCTCCTTTAAAGGGCCCATAGCCTGGACAACTTTGACATAATTTTGCAATAATTATCACTTGAAGAATTTCTACGCTGGAGTGGACGTCAGAACCCATCATGTCAGCTTGGCAATAAACGCTGACCAGCAATCCCAGCAATTCCCTCCCCCCACACTTTTTCTTTGCTTTTTCCTTTATGCACTGGTGCTAGTGATTTAACTTACTTATTTGCCACTGTAACCTCATTTTAGACCTACATTTTTCATTTAATTTTTGCATTTAATTTTGGTGTCTTTCTCAAGCAGGGAATGGACAACCAGCAGCTCCCGGACGGTTCAATCCAGTTCAGGTGAAGCAGGAGCCTGTGGAGGCCATGGGATCGTCATCTGCCACCAGTCAGGACTCCTTGCAGGAGCACAGCTTGGACCTGAGTGTCAAGGATCATGGGTGAGAGAAGCGCGCGGGCAGGCACACTGAGCTCTTTCCAGCACCAAGCTCTGAGAAGTTTCCGTACCTGTAATATGAGAGGACACAACATATTGATGAAAGGCAATTTCACAGTGGCTGAGTTGGATGCCCCCAAACCGGAGGCAGGGAGGCTCTCTCTACTCCCCCTCAAGTGTATGTTCTCCAGGTGTTTTTTTGGGCTCACAAGCACCTACTGACTCTTTGACAAGAGCCCCACTTCTTGTGCTCCCCTCTGAAAAACGAGCCACTGGCAAAGCTCTTTCTTTCACTTAGATATTCCTGCTGTTGTCATCGAGAACTGACAGAAGGCTGCTCCAATGCCACACTTCAGCACACTTTTAGCAGGAGCATTTGCACTGATGTCGTAGGGCACTGAATCAGGTCTAAGAGAGGCACCTTCCAGAGAAATTGGGACACGCAAAACAATTGGGTGTCAGGCTAACTCTGGTCTGGGTCTGGCATGTGGTAATCTATAGTTACGGTGATGCATCTTTGTGCTTGCGCAGGTGTCAATGCGCCTATCTCAAAGTGTGTGTCCTAGTTGTCCAGCATCTCTACTGAGAATAGGAGTGTTTGGGGATTGTCCTGTGTGGAAAAACTGCAAAGGAACTGATACTGGGGATAAGTGAGCCTGCTCCACTTTGACCTTTGTATACATTCCTTTCCATACTTTATTTAAACAAGCCTCAATTTGGGACGCCAGCACTTTTAGTCAACTAGAACTATTACTGATGCATGTGAAATACTAAGGTTGCCTTTCAGCATGCTTAGTTGTGGCCGTAAGGATTGTTGCCTTGCCTTCTCCTCTGCTGCCGAGGGGACCTGTGTCCCTGGCAATATGACTCTTTCGTCAACATCCCCCCTGGTTTTGTGGCATATTTTTGAAAGTTCTAATGGGATGAAGGAGTAAAACATGGGGTGGGTTGTGAGTCAGCTAATAAAAAAGTGTGGTGGTGTGGACTCTGGAGGAGGAGGTCTGGACTGTTTAATAGCTGAAAGAACTAAATTCTGCAAACTTGGGACCCTCTTTCTCTCCATCTTGGCTATCACAAGTAAAAGAGTTTGGCCTGCCCAAGGGAGGGTGGGCATCATTCTCTTCCTCCGGATGTAGCAGGTGAGGAGGGAGGCAGCTTGAAGGGAGAAGGATTAATCTCAGTGCTCACAGTCCCTGTGCACATCTTAACTAAACCCTGTTGGTTTGTGTGTTCCAGTAATGAATCAAATGGCCACACAGTCTCGGCAAATTCATCTCTTTTATCCTCGCTTATGAATAAGGTAAGAGCCATCCATCAAACGCCTTTCATTCCCCCCACCAAGAGAAATTAAAGCTGCGATGGCGGGGAGGGGGGGGGAAGAGATGCGTTTGTTTTTTAATGTTTTGCCTCTAATAAGATGAGTTTGTACCATTTAAATTTTGAGACCATTTTTCATCGGGTATAATTTCAGAGCCACTGCTTACGAATTAATTTAATGAACTGGCTGAAGAAATATATTGCAGCCTCTGACACCTTTTTTTTTTTTTTTTTTAT
>JAYKAV010003044.1:5445079-5469229 GCA_035582835.1 Phoebastria nigripes | reverse complement strand
CCCCCCCCATTTTTATTTCCAGAACCTGGCAACTTCTCTCTCGCTCTTTTTTTATAGTTACTAATTTTGTTTATTTACTTAAAAACATTTTCTTTCATTGGGGGAGGGGGAGGAGAATCATTTGTTTTTATGAAAGAGAAGAAGAAAAAAATCAGTTGTTTTGAGCCAAAATCATCAATTTCTGTCTTTCTGGTGTGAGTAATGGTGTCCAACAGAGCCCCCTTTACCATGTTCTATAATATTTATTTTAGATAATGCACAGTTTCTTTTTCCTTACTTTTTCTTTAAATTATACATCATCTCAAATATATATTTCCCTTTCACATGATAAATTCTACTGTACCAAGATTAATTTTGCTGTTGTATACAACTGCAGTGGAGATCAGGGCAGCCTTTGAGCCATGCTTTAATATTCTACTGTGTGATGCGTTTTACAGGCATAACTATTGCCATCCTCTTGGCTCTGGGCATTACATGCATCAAGGCCATATAACCCTCAAGAGAGGGCAAAGTGACTTTGCCTAGTAGTCTCTTGCCTCCTTTCTCTCTTATTTCATCACTCTCTTGTCTCTGTTGTTTAATTTTTGTGTTTATCCTTATGCCACTTTTCTCCTCCATTGGCTCTCTGTTACACTGGGGTTTTGATGTTTCCTTTTAAACTTAAATTTCTTATTCGTTCCTGTGTATTGTCCCTTTAGTGATTCCAAACATGCAGCTCTTTCTCTAGTGAGTAGATCTGTTCAGTAAGTCTGCTGTCTGGGGTCCTGAGTCATTCTGAAGGCCCCAGCTCAGGGAAATTCTGTTTCAATAGATACTTCACTTGAAAATCTCCAGGAGAGTATGAGATTTAAGCATATGCTTAGAAATAAGCATTTGTTTGTGTGCAGCCCTGCATAATATTCTTTATGTTGTGCAAAATAAGTGTAGCACAGGTACAAAATACGAGTTCTTCAGGTTTGTTCCTTTTTTTAAAGAAGGAATGAGATTAACCGATGACATAAACCAGCAAAGAATAGAGCCCACTGACTTGAAGGAGCCTATTCCAAGACTGTGGATTGCAGAATCAAGCTGTGTGCTCGGGATCACATCATGCTTGCTTCTTCCTCTTGCTGCACACAATTTCTGTTCATGGAGGAATCCTTCATTATTTGACTAGGAAAAAGAACCCTTTACAGAAATTGAAGGCCCAACAAACACCAGTGGAAAAAGATGACCTGAATTTCTGACTCCAGCCGTAAAGAGCTGCAGTCTCCACATAGCAGCAGGGGCTTTACCTTCAGGGGGCATTAAGAGAGCCTCAAACAGCCAGGGTTCCTGTAGCGTATTGCAGTTTATTTAGGGGGGCTGTCAGGCTTAATTAACTGATATTTATAAAGGGCTTCAAGATCCTCAAGTGGGTGGAGTTTATAATGCAAGTATTGGGCCCAATCCTGCATTTTATTCATGCTGTGAATTTCACTGTTGTTACTGGAGGTAACTGAGAGCACAACAAAGCAAGAAAGGGTCTGGGAAATTGTGCATTTATTCTGAAAGAAAATTTTCTCTCTAAGCACTCTTGAGGAACTTCTTTTTTCTGTCCTGCACATCATACGCCTGGACCTCTAAACCTTCTCTGGGTAGAATCTATTTGAAGCCTTTCACACAAGGCAAATTGTGAGTCCCAAGTCCTGCTTTGTGGAGGATATGTCCATTTAGCACAGAAAGTGACATAATTTCTTTATTGAAGTTAGTAAGAATTTTCCAGGAACTTAAGCGCAGACAGAATTTTTCCCCAGTTCAATGAGATCTCCCCCTTCCCACCCCCAAACACACCTGATAGTCACTTTAAAGAAGGAGACATCCTTGTGGCTGGGATAAGATGATTCTAAATAAACTAGAGCTTACCAGTTCTATCACTAGCTCTGTACTAAGAGACCAGCATTTTGTAGGAGCTATATAGGGTTATTAGTGTTGAAGCCTATGTTTTCCATACTCAAGGTATGTCTCTCTTCACCTCAGTTTCCCCATGTATAAAATAGACATGATGCTTCATCACTTTACACAAGAGCCATGAATATTATTAGATGGGCACCCGAGTACTTTGCGATAGTTGGGTGGAGGATGCAGAAGAGTGAGGTGTTATTAAGTTTTGCTGATGCAGTTGAAGCAGCCTGTGCAGACTTCTTGTCTTCTCTCTTAATCTTTGAAGACACAGCTTTTCGTGGGCAGTCCTGAGGGTATCCAGACTGGCAGTGTCCACGGCTGTGTGCTGGGCTTGATGAAGTGTCTATGTTCTTGTTCCAGATGTCCAAGACCAGTGCCAGCCTTGGCAACCTGCTGAACATTAAGACAGAAGGAGATGGCAGCCAGGCTGGGGCTGGAGAGCCAACACAGTACTTGGGCAAGGCAGTGAAGGCACTTGTCCAGGAGAAGCTCTCTGAGCCATGGAAGATGTACCTGCACCGGTAAGGAGAGCATGGAACTGGGAATAGAGGAAATGGAAAATTATTTCCTTTGCAAAGTGTCTGGCTCATTAGTTCACACTTGAATGCAGAGTTCTCTTGAATTTAAAGGCCTAATTCTGTGATATGCTGATCACCTTCTGGAGTGCATTTAGTCCTCAGTCCTGCCAGGCTGCAGTAGGTGTTAATGTCCTATAAGAAATATCTGTCCACATAGAATTATTTTGCAAAGGGATCTTGAGAGCCAACTACGAGCACGGATCTTCACGTAGTACTGCTAGCCTAGACTTCATCTTAGGCTCCTCTTCATATCCCCAGTCTGCAAGTCCAGGGGACCCACTGCAGCTTGCTTTTAGTGCTGAACTTCTGTTGGACCGTGTTTAGTTATTACGCACAGATCACGGAAACCTTAAAATGCTTGCTGTGGCATTTCCTCTGATCATAGGAGTAGGCCACTGAAAGAAAATAAGGGGTATAAGGGGTATGGGAACCGGGATGGTTTCTGCTGTTTTTGTTGTAGACAAGGAGGCTTGAAAGGAAAATGGAACAGATACAAAACTCACCCACACACAGACACATGCACATACATGCCCAGACAGACGCATGCTTTGAGCATACACAGATACACCCAGGCAGACATATACGGGTTTGTGCTTTGACACAGATAGTTGCCTCCAAATGCCTGTGGACACTTCATAAATCACAGACTTCAATGGAGAAGACTAGAAAGTCTTCTAGTCCATCTGCCCCAGCCAGTGCGAGATCCTTCCCTGCAGTCCATTTGCATTTTGTCCAGCCTAGTTTTAATTATGCCAAGCAGTGTGGCTATTTTCTTGTCTCTGGGAGCATTATTCTACCACCTAATATGTTTCGCTGTCACGATTTTTTTCATGGTATGCTGCCTGAATTTCCCTTTTTGTAATTTCGTTGCAGTTCTTCTGGTTATATCCCCTTGAACCACAGCAGATAATTCCTTTCTGCAATTGGAGTTCACCCCCTTCAGATAGTCACAGACTTTTAGCATACCATTTAACCAAGCTTATTTACTTCCTTTAATCTGACTTTGTAAATTAGTTCCTTCAGCCTGCTGATCATGTTGTTGCCATTGTCCTTCTTGCTGTTCCCTGAATGGGTGCAGAATTGGGCTGCCATTCCTGTGTCACCACACCAGATACAAGAAGCTTCCTGCCCCCATATACGCAGCTGACAATTGTGCTACCTATACTGCATAATGTATATGTATCATGTTTACCATCCACTGTTACACAGGATTGCTTTTAATGTTGCTCTCATGAGTCCCCTATGTATAAAAGTACACCCCCAACCCCCCAGATGCATTAGCTGTACGTTTCCAAATACAACTCTCGTATTCTGAACCTTCTCCCTTGTCTTGCAAGGCCTCTCTGTGTTATTTTTCTCCTCTTGCACTGGTGTTGCCAACTCCTCCCAGTTTAGTGTCTTCTGTGAATTTCATTAACACGCTGTTTACTCCTTCTCCTAGATTACTAATGAAGATGTTAAATAAGCTCAGACCTAACTAAAGTCATCCTTGCAGCATTCACAAGATACCTCCTCCCAGCTCAATATGTTGCTGTTTGTCATTAGCCTTTGTTTACGGTCCTTCAGCCAGTTTTCAATCCATGAGGTAGCATTCACATCCAGGCCAATTTGAATTAATTCTAAGCATATGCGAGACTGTATCAAAATGCTTTACTAAAATCCAAATATATTGCATCCCTTCATCCACTAATTTTGTAATTCTATCAAAAAAAGCAATTAAATTTGTCTGGCAAGATTTATTCTTTATAATCCTGATGCTGTTTATTGCTCATGGTTCCTTTATCCTCTAGATGTTTAATGATTTTCTCCTCCCTCTTAATATTTGTTCCATTACTTTACTGGAAGGAGAAGTTAAGACTAGAGGTATGATAATTGCCAAAGATCACTTGTGGTTTTTTTCCCTGAAAGAATCAGTACCTAGATTTTTAATTTTTTTTTTTGCCAATTTCCTAGTACCTCCCTTTTCTCTGTGGCTTAAAACAGCAAATAGCAATGCAATCAGTTTGTGAGTTAATTTCCATTGCACTTCAGGACATACATCATCCAGACTGGCTGATTTGTGCATATTTATATTTTCCAACCAGTCCCTTTATCTGCTCTTCTAGAAGGTCTTCATTTTACCCCTAATTGTCTGCTTTGTCTTTGGTTTTCCTATCCAAATCAAATTTTATAAGGCAGCCATTTTTGACTCATCACCTCCCATTTTTATCGGACCTTCTTTCTAAGTACAATACCTCTTGTCCCTGATAGAACAACCCGTTTAGCTTGCAGTAACTTGGTTTCTTATCTCTTACCACACCTTTACTTTCCTTCATCTTCTCCCTGCAAGCCTTAACTGACTGCATGTATTCTATATCCACTGACCTTCCTTCTCCAGTACAAGCTTTTTTTCTTTTTCCTTTACCCTCAAATTGTAAAGAGGTCCGTCCTGGGACGGACAGGCTGCTGTTTGTTTCTTCCTTTCCTGCTCATCAGAGCAGTTGTAGTTTGTTGTATCTTAATTATGCAGGATTCCCCTGTTAAGTTTCAAATCCTTCCTGCCAGTGTTTTTTACTTGATTTCTTGATTCCCTGTGATTCTGGAGTTTCCTGAAATCACATGTATTTGTGCTACTCTTATTAAGTCTGGAGAATCTCAGCAGTGGATGAGCAGTGAAACCCTGCTTAGTTGTTTTTGCCCTCTTGACCGTTTCCTCCAAGATGACAAGAGGCATATCTTAGATGATGGCTTTTGCTCTGGTTTTTGCATTGCGGCATTGTTCCTTCTGTACTTTAGGGATTGTGCTTTTCAGTATTTATGCATACTAGGCTGTAATTGCTATATAGGCGATACTTCCGTCTCTCCCATCTATGTGATACCCTGTTGTTTCAAGGTTGGGGGTGGGCGGATTCTGGATCTAGATTCCCTTGAACCACTGTTGTTTCCTCCCTTTTGCTACTCCCAGTAGATAGAAACAGGAAAAAAAAAAAAAAAAAAAAGACCTGTAATGTTTCAGCAGTGTCCTCTTGGTCTGGATTTCCCTTAATTTACTAACCTTTGATTGTTCCTCAGAGCCTTGGCTTTTGTACATAGGCGCTCAAGAACACTAATGATTTTCATCTTTTGTTTCAGAGTAGTTCTGTATTTTGCTCCCACTAGAAGTGAATGGGAGTTCTCGGTCAAGTTCAATTGGAGAGAAATTAGGTTCTTGTTCTGCACGTTCAGATCTATATAACAGGCAATAATCAAGCAACAATGCCAGCAGTGCTGTTTGTGCAGCAGGGACAGTGACGTTAGAAAACAGAATGGTAATAGAGTTGAAAAACAAAGAAAATATGTCTGTTCCAACACCGCTTCTCTTCTGGGGCCTTCCATAAGATGCCTGCTTGTCTGCTTTGGCCAGGTTTGGTACCAAGGATTTCTGCGACGCACAGTGCGACTTTCTCCATAAGGTGCATTTCCATTGTGTCGTGGAGGAATGCGGTGCCCTCTTCAGCACCCTGGATGGAGCCATCAAGCATGCCAAGTAAGTAGGAGAGTGCGAGACTTGAGAAACCTTGAGAAAACTCTACAACACGCACACTGCAGGACAAGAGAGACCTGACTGAGTAGCTCTATTCAAGAGCAGGAACATGGGCAGTCCTGAGGGCAGCAAGTTGGGCATCCACATGCTTCCTGTGTAAATGTGCTCAGCTAAAATTTTTGCAGAACACTATGTCCTCTTTAATTTTGTTTCACAATAAATGCACTCAACTTGTGAAAAAGAGGTGTCTCTCACAGTGTTGGCAAGGCTGAGAATTGGACATTTGTGTTTTTCCATAGCCTATTTGACAGACAGTGTGTTCAAGGAGACCCATATTTCTCACAGTGCACAAATACACCATGCAAAGAAATAAGAAAATATGCAAGGGAGAGGATCCTGTAAACCCAACCATCCCAACAGGATATAGACTTTTTGTGGATTAGACAGCTCCTCATCACTGCAGTGTAGAAAGCATTTTAATTGTTCTTTGTCTTGTCATGACAAATCTCTTTTAACAACTTTTCCCTAGCCCTTAGTTTATATGGTTTTGTTTAAGAGTTTCACATCATGTGGATAAGGATCTTGAAATGAAGCAGTCAAACTGTCCAGAACAGCAACCTCCTCCTCACCTTGCCACGTTCTGTATTGTAAACCCTTTGTCATTTCACATCATTTTTGGAAAGTAGCAGACAGTCCAGAGTTTGGTAGCCAGAACTGTGGGCTAGATAATACGGCGTATGTTATGGAGGCTGTACGGCATGCTCAGAACTCTAGATGACTCTTGGGTGAAGAATGAATTTAAGATATGCTCCCACTGTTACAGCGAGGGGACTAGCAAAGGAAGGGTGGGATATTGGAAATTTTCCCTGTTGCAAATTTCTACAGAGCATAATCTGCAGTTGAAAACCACGCCAAGTTCCTTTTAAAGGCAATGGAAGATTTGCCCGAGTAAAGAATGAATAAGGCCTTCAGCAGCTCGCCTCGTGACTGATTCTGAAGGGGTTTGAAGGGAAGGAGATGTTGCAAATTTTAAGACAGAAAGATCTGTTAGCACAGTTGGTCTCTGGCATTGGGTAGTTCCCTGCGGTTCACTACTACAAACTACTGGCTTCTCGCAACAGCAATGGGAAGCTGCCCTCATAGGCATATTGATCTTACTGACTGCAGTGATTCTTGCGTCTCTCTGATTTCAACATGTTACTGCACCTTTCTGTCTCCACGCCTCTTAATGAATTCCCTTCTCTTCACAGACAGTCTAGGAGGCCTCTGAATCTTTCCACGTTTGCAGAGCCCATTTTAGGATTTAACCTCAGCTAATTTGTTTGCAGACTCCTGCCACGTTCCTGTTGATGTTTAATCAAGTTATATGCAATGGTCAAGAATTTATGTCTGAATCATACTGTCTTTGCAGTTTTCACTTCCGAACTGAGGGTGGAACTGTGAAAAGTAACTCTGAGTCTCCCTTCTCAACTGCTACTGAGAATAAGGCTTCGCTGGCCCCTTCATCACCGTCTGCTACTTCTGTCACCATGGCAAGTGCTCCTGCCCTCGATGTGCCCACTCCAAGTCCAGCTACTGTGCCCTCTGCCCCCACGCTGCTAGCTTGGAAGCAGCTGGCTTCAACCATACCCCAGATGCCTCAGATCCCAGCATCGGTGCCTAACCTGGCAACTTCGCCCTTGGCAACAACTTCCCTGGAGAACGCCAAGCCTCAGGTCAAACCCGGATTTCTCCAGTTCCAGGAGAAGTAAGTTGTAGATGCTGCTTGCCTCCTTGTGTTCTCTCCAGCCTTGCAATCCCCTCTCTACCACTCCTCAGAGCTGTAGTACTACATCTATATTTGCCCACTGAGAAAACTTCTGTCTAGAAAGTACTCTGGGCTTTATCTCACAGAAAATTTACTTCTATCATGTCTAGAAAATACCTTCAGTTATCCTAGGAAAAAAACAAGATTTTTGAGTACATCTTGGAGCACCTTTAGGTATGAGTTTCGAGGAGAAATAAACTTGCTGACATATACACTGAAGCATTTTTTATACCTCATGAGAGGTGTACAGAAATACATGCGTCTTTGCAGTATTTTTGACCCTGAAGGCTACAGAGGAAGCATCACATCTTTAAAGTTTTCAGCATGGTGCCTGACTAGCCCACCTCCAGATCTTGCTGCAAGTCTGAGACTTGCCATGAGTTTCTCTTTAGTTGAGCAAAAATCAGTGGGCAACTGAGTGCTCAGTCAGGCAAAGGTGAGGTGTTACTGCAGCAAAGTACACAGAACTAACTAAGAGTAGCTGTTTACAGATTGCTGAAAAGGAAGCTTGCTGGATTTCTCCTGGATTCGTCCCCAGTAAGCTCTATGGCCTTTTCCTAGGAATGCCATCTGTAACTCAGTATAATACAGCTTCACTACTTTTTCCCATGAAGAAGACTGGGGCTCAGATAGTGGAGGGARCACAAGTGCTTGGACCCTGCCTTACCAGGAATGGGTCTCTCAGGAGCTCAAGGAATAGGGAGCAATTCTCTCTCACTTCAGATTTGTCAAAGTTTTGCTGTCCTGGCTGAACTTCTGTAAAGTGTAATGAGTCTCCTTAAATTCTGTGCCTCTGGTTTTGTAGTGTTAGTTTACAATGGAGGTGTCTGGCAGAAGGTAACATAACCTTGCTGAACTTCTTTTAACACATTAAAGAAGTTTCACAGTGTTGCTGTGATGATGGTGTTATTTCTGTAACATAGACAGAAAGAGGCACAGAAGTTACGTAGTTTACAGGAGGACACGGAAGTCCAGGATCAGATTAGGCACTACAGTTTACTTATTCAGGCTGGTGGAGTATCAGTTTCTGGGTCGTATATTGACAGTCATTTGTCTGCTTTCAAAGAAGTGTATTAATTCTGTTTCACGCATCTGAGTAGGTATCATTGGGTACAGTGCTTGGGATCCAGGAGATCAATGTTCAGCTACCTCTGATCTGACCTCTGTCTGTGCAGCCAGAAATCCATGGAATGGGTGGGGGCAGTAAGAAGGTACCAGAACCATTTAGCTGATTAAACAGGCCACTGCCAACTTTGTCTAATCAGGGGAAGCCCTGGCATCTTGCAGTGTGCATGCCCAAGAGTTCCATTTCAGTTACACAAAACTGAGATGGGAAAAACTATCTGAATCCATTGAGGTAAGTACAGGCAGAAAGGGAGAAACAGCATCTATCCAGATCTTGAGAGAGCTTTAAATTGGAAGCGTGGCCCTCAAAGACTACAGAACCCACCATGCATTGCTGTATTTTAATAATCTTAATCAAGAAAGTGCACTAGCTTGGTGGAATTGCAGTAGTGTTGCCAGCATCAATTTTACTAAAGAGGAAGGTGGCTATGGGAAATCTGTAGGCCATGTTTGGAACAGAGGCTTCAGCTGGGCTCCCCTTGAATTAAATTTTGGCAAAGAAACAAATGTGTGAAATGAGTGAAGGTGATGATTGGGTTTTGGATGTATTCCAGTGATCCCTGCCTGGCAACGGACTGCAAGTACGCCAACAAATTCCACTTCCACTGTCTCTTTGGGAACTGCAAGTATGTGTGCAAAACCTCTGGCAAAGCAGAATCCCACTGCCTGGACCACATCAACCCCAACAATAATTTGGTGAATGTGCGAGACCAGTTTGCTTACTATTCGCTGCAGTGTCTCTGTCCGAACCAGGTAAGAGCAATTCAAAAGCAGTGTTCTAGCCCGAGTATGTGTGTGGGAGAAGAAGAATGGGGAAGAGCGAGTAGACTACCCAATAGCAAGTGAGGCTGAGTGCTTCATTCCTGGTCTAACTACAGAACTGTGGAAGGGTCTTAATTACATGGTCTAGCAAAACGTTTGGTTTCCATCTAATTGAAAATTGCATTGCTTTTATGTTTCTTTGACTTGGGTGAAGTGGACAAGGCAACTAGAATGATCTGAGATGAAATAAAAATCTATGATGAATACCAGGGAAAGCCACGAGTTAGGTTTGGGATTATTTCAACTGAGAATAGTACAATACAGAATACATGACAGCAATACAAAATACACAACAGGGAACAAGTTTGCATTGCAGCTTGTGGAAGATAAAATGGATGTGATCTAGAGTATCAGTTCAGGCCTCTCTCTCATGTCTCAGAGGGGCAGCATTAGTAGCAGGCAGATGAGAGTGCATTTGTTTTAGATATGCTTAAAGCAACCTGCCTGTTTGCTCCTCTCTAGCACTGTGAATTCAGGATGCGAGGGCATTACCACTGTCTTCGTCCTGGCTGCTACTTTGTGACTAACATCACCACCAAGCTGCCCTGGCATGTGAAAAAACATGAGAAGGCAGAGAGAAGGGCAGCCAATGGCTTCAAGTATTTTACCAAGCGAGAAGAGTGTGGCAGACTAGGTGAGTTTTCTTCTCTTTCCCCCATCACCTTTCTCATGTGGTCAGTCCCACGTCCAGGCTAATAATGCCATGAGTTAGAGCCTGTGAGTTACGCTCACGATGTATTTGGTCATTAAATCACTAAACAAGAAATGGAACAAAACAGAAAGCAGTTCCTGATCTGCCTGAGTTGAAGCATGTTTTCCCAAATAGACCCAAGTTAAATGGATAGAAACTGTAATACAGAGGATTTTATATATAAATAAAAAAAAAATACTTGTCTGGAGATACAGCTTCCCCTTTGTTTTTCCTTTTTATCTAATTGTCAAGGCCTTTTTTTTGTTGTTTTTTTTTTTTTTTTTTTTTTTTTTTTTTTTTGTTTTTTTTTTTTTTTCTTTTTTTTTTTTTTTGGCCTCCAGTTTTTTTTGGGGGGATTTTTAGGTTTGCTCTTAGGAGTAAAAAAAAAAAAGCATAGGGGAAATGCCTGTTCTGATGAGTGCCGTGTGTGAAAGTCTTCCTGTATCAAGAAAGTTGCTGCTTTGCCTGATTCCAGGCAGCTTCAAATGAAATTACGGTTTTTTAGCCATTGCCAGTGCGGCATATTGAAAGCCAAAGGGCAAATAACCAGAGATAGTGGTATGGAGAAGAGCATTCAATAAACTACTCCCTTCTCCTCCGAAACCATTCTCCACATCCACTTGTGAGCAGCAGGGAATCCAGCGCTGTGTCTTTGTGCCAGCCTTCCACCAGAGCACGGCCTAAGGAAACACCTGCGATGTGGCACAGCCTCAGACTGTGGCTTGCCCACTTGCCAAAACTATTAGCAGCACTGCAGTAGTTATTAAATCTAAGTGCCTCTAGTGTAAAGCTGGTAAAACAAACGCACAACAACAGAAAGTAGAATGCATTCCCAGGGAGGTATCTAGAGCCGAAATCCAGAGCTCTGAACTGGGGGGAATCCTTAAAGATATCTCCAGCAGAGCTCTATCCTGAACTGCCTGGGATTCCCTTAACCCTTCTACTTGTGTTTTGGCTTAACAGTATCACAGACGCAGTCTTCCCTATCACTCCTGGTTGGAACAAAGGCTGAAACAAAACAGGGTTCAGAATAACGCTTCCGGGTGCTGTTCTCTCACATCGCAGGGAAACAGCCGCAATAACCAGAACCAAACTTTTCTTTTCAGCTTTGAATACATCAAGAATTTATACCCAAATGGTAGCTTGTTTGTGGTAGCCAGGGTAATGAGCGTCAACACACCACAGCCAGTACTTACCTAGGTCTCATTTACACATGTCAGTAGATTCAGCAGTTGCTGTTATTTACTCAACTTTAGGTGTTTCAGGTGATAGCAGGGGCTAGACAAAGCAGGACAATGATATACGACACCCAGCCTACATGGATGCCCTAGCAACAGGCGAGCCTTCACCTGCCCTTTGCTGATACTGTTTCAGTCCCGCCAGCACTGTTTGTTCTCCATCCCAAAGAACAGTGCAACGTGATGGGGAGGGCAAATGAGGTGGGGCTGTGGGGGAGTGCAGTGCCTAAACAAACATAAACTTGGCATGCACATAAAACGCTATCTGTGAGCTAAAGATGGGCTGGGTGATTCAGGAGCTGTTTGGCAGCAAGGCATCTACAGGCTGTGCAGGTGTCAGCAGTGTTTATTTTTGGGAGTGATGGGGTACAAGCATCCAGCAGTAAGTACATATGCCTATAGGTTGCGTTTGCCATGCAACAAACATATGTTTAGCCAGCACTCGGCAGTCGCCTATGTAGATACAGGCAGCGTGATGGGATGGTGTAGCTGGATGTGTTCGTGTAGGTGTATATGGTTATACCAACATGTAAATGCATGTCTACTGCTCTGTACATCTCTCTCTGCTTTTTAYGTTGCGTATGTATATATAGCAGGTGCAGAAAGCACTGGCCTGCTTTAAGGGTTGTGAATGGTTCTGAACAGACACACGATAGTGGTTTTTTTTTATATGTATGTTTGTTCATGTATAAATATATACACACGTATATGGGTGGGGAGGGAGAGAGATGAAAAAATGCGTATGTATGTAAGTAAAGGTGGATGGGTGTAGATAGATGATAGATAGATGAGTAAAACTGAGCCTGTCTGTAGGTCTGTACCTCTGTGTGTATAAGGGTATGGCCAAGGGATGATGGAG
The DNA here is from genome assembly GCA_035582835.1 of Phoebastria nigripes. NCBI lineage: Eukaryota > Metazoa > Chordata > Aves > Procellariiformes > Diomedeidae > Phoebastria > Phoebastria nigripes. The sequence continues at coordinate 5,456,684 of JAYKAV010003044.1, read as the reverse complement.
AACAGACAGAACCTGATTATTGATACAGCTGCATTTTAACTGCAACAAGCCATTATTTATCAGCTATAGAATGTAGCTGTTTGTTTAGGATTGTCTGTTAATGAGATACACAAACTCCCAGCATGCATGGCACTATCCATGACGAGCAAAATGTGTCAAGTGCTGTATGCCAGAACCCATATAAATTGCTTGTTGTTTAGTAGCTGCCCCTATTACACAACAAATTTGGAGTGGCAATAAACATTTCTTGGCTCATTTCTATCTGACCAGAGAGCATACACTGACCAGTGCTAGAGCTTTTAAGAGACTGCTTTTCTGAGAGCACAGTTAAAGGAAAATAGAGAAAAAGAACTTTTCATTTCTAATCTAATTATGAGCGTGTATTTTCGATTGTAACTTCTATGATACAGTTAAATGTCTTGGTTTTGTTCTCTTTGTAAAGGAAAAGGCACAAGCTAAGACTGGAGAGCATTAGGCACTACTAGATGTAATGGTAATGTTCATTTCTTTATAACAAAACAAAGAGGGATGGGACTAGTCTGCAGCTCAGGCTCACTTCTTAAATCTGTATACACTGTAATCCTCTCTTGCAGTTGCTCAGCTGGCAAAAGAWCATGGTTTTTTTTGTTCAGGACTGTTCCTGAAGAACCCGTGACCGTTGATAATCTTCAGTCCACCAGAAATCCATGTAGCAGCAGCCTTGTCCCGTCTCCAGATCATCCTCCCTACAGTCCCTTTCCCTCTTGGTGCCTTTCATGTACTACATACAATGGTTTTGTGTCTGTAGGTTGCAAATACAACCAGGTGAATAGCCACTTCCACTGCATTCGAGAAGGCTGCCAGTTCTCCTTCCTGCTCAAGCACCAAATGACATCCCACGCCAGAAAGCACATGAGAAGGATGCTGGGGAAGAACTTTGATCGTGTTCCTACTCAGGTGACTCACTGGTTATTTAAGTTGTAGATTTGCATGTAGTGTTGGTCCCTTCGGTTGCTTGCTGCAGAACTGTTTTAGTGCCAAGACACTTGTACCCAAACTCTTACGGATGTATGTCTGCATTGGGGGATGCAACTGGGATATGCAAGTTCACCCAAGCTAGCTTTACCTGGTTGGACTTCTACAATACGAGGAAAGATGATGAAGCGTAGACATCAAAGCATTACTTAGTGTAAACAGCTTTTCCTTGTGAATTATGGAGAAAAAAATTGAGAAGGATAACACTAAAATACTCATATTTACAACTTGCATTCCCTCCCTGCTCTCTCAGTATACACCAATTGGCTTATTAAAATTAAAGTGCTTAGGATGTGGAAGAATTGAATGTGCTGGTTAAAGCAGACATTTCCCATTGCACATAAAGAATTATTTGCTGCTTCCACCTAGGATGGGAGAAATACCAGTCTCGAAATTTCTCTTCCCTTATTGATTTGGAGTTAGTTTGGGGCACTCCTTGTCCTCTCTCAGGAAGCAGCAGAGCGATGCAGTTGCTTGTCTTCTAACACATAACTGAGAGCAACTGGCAGATTAGGTTTTTCTGTTTCATGAATAAATTGAAGAGTTTCAACTGCAGCACTGAGCTGCTGCTCAGAATGGCAGCAGTCCTGCAACCTCCTGCTTGTTCTTCTTATTCCTTAGTTGCTTTAACTTCCATTAACTTGGGAGGTGAAACAAGCTAGCTTTATTTAAATGCCTGTGACTGATCTGACCCTAAGGACATCTTCTGGTATATGAAAAACAAAAAGGGTCATCTGTAGAAGCAAGATGGGAACCCCCTTTCATTCCACAACATGGGAATGAGGGGTCCCTATTAGTTAATTAAGTACCATCAGTAAGTTAATTGTTCAAGTCTAGTGCTGTTGGATTTAATGAGTTCACAGATGCCAAGGAACTGGTGTTACTGCTGTGGTAGCTTTTGTTCTGAACATGAGAAGCTTAGGTACAAGAATCAAACTTAGGAGAGATTTAACAAACAGATTTGTCTTCACTACTCTTCTAGTACATGCTGAGTCTAGCCCTAAGAATTTTAGTACATGCTGAGGAGAAAATGCTAGTTTTGACCTCCATCTCCTTTCACTGGCAATCCTATCTCACTTCAGCAGTGGAGAAGTAGTAATCGTAGCCTGAGCAACCCTGGGAGCATACAGTGCTAGTCTTACTCTCTTGCTGTGCTTAGCCCATGGAGCAGCCCAGCGAACAAAACAAGGGTGAAGCCACAAATCAGGGCATGTGGCAAAGCTAACCAGATTGCTGTACTGCCACTGCCTTTCTGCATTTAAATGTACTAGCTCCAGTTTTCCCCATTCCCTAGTGCTCAGTAGGCACTTAGTGGTGTGTTTGGATATACGTTGCTTCTGGGTACCTACCCATGTAACTATCCAGAGAAGACCATGCCATGCCAGGCCACAGCAGCTCCACGTGAACAGAGCATACACATACGTCACTGGTTTCAGTCCGTGTTCCCCTGTTGCAATGTCTCAGCATGCAGGCACCTAGGACAGTCATGTCCGTAGTCATATTTCCAGTCTCTAAATGCAGCAGGACCTACACAGTAAGGTAGTAATGCCAAGATTAACACCTCCTGTTTTTGCATGCATCAGAATCCACACACCAGGATACCGGTGCCAAGATTAACACTCCCAGCCTCTGAGCGCATCACAATTCACATACCAGGATACATGTGCCAAGTTTAATGCTCTGAGCTCCCAGTGAAGGAAGATTCACGCGCCTAGCCACAGTGCCATGGGTTCCACTCGCGAGCATGTTCCAGCTATCCCTCATGAACTGTGGCAGAGAGAAATAAACGTGCAGACAGATGGGTTTGGTCTTGGCATCTTGCTTTTGGTGTGAAAGTCCCTGTCCTGTTTTCTTGCTGCAGGTTATTGGCCACACTCCAAGAAATGAAAATCTCCCCCAGGTTGGCAGCATGGCACCCAGCCCAGCCTCATCAGGAACCCCAGCTTCCTTTCAGGGACCCCCCAGCATGATGGACACTGAAACAGATGAGTACATGGATTACACTGGCTGTAGCCCTGGGGGTATCTCCTCTGAATCTTCCAATATGGACCGCAGCTGCTCCAGCACTCCAGTGGGCAATGAAAGTACATCAGCAGGTAAGGGGGGGTGGGGGGTGTGAAATGGATCATGAGTTGCCTGCTCTCTTGGGAGATAAGCTCATGAAGAGAGGCCAAAGGACAACTGCACCTTAAAATATAAACTGTACCAGCTTTGCAATAGTGCCTTGTACTAACCTGGCTCCCTCCATCATTTGTGAGAAGAGATCCATCAAAATGTGACCTCAAGCATCCATGAACTAACAGCGTATCTTTTTTCTCCCCTGAAGAGAGGTTTTTATCCTGTGTCTTCGAGTTGGAGCTATTTTAATAACCGATTTTAAAAAAAAAAAAAAAGTTGCGGGCCTGTTCTGTACTTGGCATTTCCCCTGATACCTTTTGGTATTTCCTTGTGCAGCATCTGAAGTCAGGCACTTTCCTGTACTGTTGAGATACAGAAAGACTGTACAATAGCAAATATTATACACACAGGGGAAAAAAACCTACCACATCTTCAGAAATCAACATATAAAAGCAGCTCACTGAGCTCCCTTCCTCATGCAAAAACTCTTGTTCCACCTTGTGCAGTGTTGCACAGAGGAGACCTCCATCATCCCCTCTTTTTGGAAGCAAGTTTCTGCCGTTGTTTCCTGTTTGCCAGGATAATGTGTAACCATCTCCCACTGCCCTGTATTACAGGGTTATCTTTTCAGTAGTCAGATATCTTTTATGAATTCTGTTATCATCTAGTGGTGATCCAGGGATCTCTTAGCTGTCCTTGCCACGGTTAAGTGTTACATTCTAGATAGGCTGCCTCACCGAGTTTGCTTTAATTTCATATGCATTTTCCTACTTTTCTTTCCCACACCAGTTAGATGAAGGTTATCATATAGCACATCTAACCATATGTTGTATGAACACTGCGGGGTCATGACAGTGGTTGCCCCATGACATTAAAGCTCCTCCAAAGAGTTGTGGTGGGACAGTGGTTCCTGGCACTCTCTCCTTTGTCAGTATGCCGTCTGGCCCAAGTCACACTTCCCAGGAAATGACACCCCCCGCTGCTATCCGGGTAGCGAGCAACTCCACCCCCCCCAAAGTGTAAGACCACCCTTACAGCTTTTAGTTGGTACAAGCTGCCACCATATAGATGAACAAGGACCAAACAAGCAGGAATTTCTGCATGAAAGCCTGTGGTTCTTCCCCCATGCCACTAAAGCCACCTTACCTTCTGCAGAGACAACCCTCCTCTTCCTGATGCTGTCAGTTCCTCACCTTCTGTTTCTTCTCTGTTATAGTTCTGTTTCATACATTTGTGAATGTATTTTCCATTTTCATCATATTGCTTCTGCTCTTGGGTTCTCATTTCAGTTCTTTTGTTTTTTGTTTTTTTTTNNNTTTTTTTTTGTTTTGGTTTTGTTGTTTTGGTTTTTTTTTTCCTTTTTTTCTGCTTTTTTTCTCTCCACATTCTCCAGGCTGCCTGGTTCCTTCTACTGCTACTGCTGCTGCCGATGATGCTACCCACAATGCACCACAACCTCAACCACCATCTCTGCCTCCATCTTTCTCACAAGCCCTGCTTAGGTCTCCCCTTCCCACCCTCCCCTATCTTTTCTCTCCATCTTGTCTCTCATACTCTCTGCTCAGTGCCACTCTTGGATCCAGCAGAGGCATTGTCATGCCTGCCGCCAGCACCACTGGGTTTTCGCCCATCATTGCCACTCCAACTCCAGTAAAAAGTGACGTTCCCTTAGTTCAGGATGCAGCAGGTAACACTTCTTTGCTTTCTCTGTTAGTGTCCTGTGCCCATCTCCTTCCCCACTCACCCTGGCCACGTTTTTTTCTCTGTACCTTTGGGTCAGTAAAAAAGCATACGTCACTCTGTGTCTTATTTAACTTTATCCAAGGGCCCGTCCGTGCCTACTCCTTTTGTCTGCTGACACAGTAACCACGGCTAAGGCGGGTAACCAAAACCACAGCAAATCACTGAGAGACACTGGGATACCCGAGAGCAATTTCCACCAATTCCAAACTATGAGAAAAATCTAACAAAATCCATAGTTAAAATGCGCTTTCAGCCTCTTGATAACAGCAGGGTGGCCACAAAGCAAACTTTTGCTCATGTAGCATTAATGGGTCTTGGAATTCTTGTTTAGATCTTCCAGGCCACCCAACCCAGTGCCTACCATAGTCTGCTGCACACATCTCCGCAAGTAAATGTCTGACAAGGTACCCAGTTCCCGTATTTTTATAGATCTTGTAAGCTTCACTGCTTCCTATTCGTATACAAAGCCATAAAATTCAGGCCTGCTCTCCCCAGCACCAGTAACAGAGTGAAGTACAGTCAGTGTCACTATGATGACATCATCAGACAGCTCGGGCTGTTTCTCACACTCGCTGTTATTTACATCTGCTCTTAACAGCTGCAGAAAATACATCTAGATTTTTAGTTTTAAGCTGCCATGTTTCCCATGTGTGACTAAGATCAGAGATGTCTCAGGCTGGAGATTCTCATTCCAGCTGGGAATGTTTTTTAGGGTGTGTCTCAGTTTTGGCTTCTTTTCCCAACTCCCAGCTCTTTTCTAGTTAATTAAAGGCATATTTGTGCTTAAAGTTCACACTTAAGAGGATTCTGGCAGCCTACAAATGTCCCAGTCACTCTTCCTGCCAGTTTTAGTAATGCGCAAATCCAAAGTAAATGGTTGGGAGTATGGCTGGAGGACCAACTCCACTTGGAAGTTCACAGGTTTTTCTCATGGTTTTTGGCAGGAGAAGGATCCTTGCCTTGTCCGGAGGAGTGTGTTCCAACAAACAAAATTCACAAGAAACTGTATTTTTGCTGCCTTTTTTTTTTTTTTTTTTTAACTGATTTGCATGCAACCTGAAACATCTTAACCTTGTGCTGTGCTTTCCTCTAATTACATATTTTTAAGTTTCTTTTCTTTTTACCTTGGTATAGTTTCATGAATGTTTACATTATTAGTAGTTGAAAAGACAAGCTTATGGCATGCACTTACCATTGGGATTACATCTGTTGAGGCTTGTGATCTTCAGTTGGGTGCTAGTGACTGAACGTTGTCTAGTGGCTAAAGGAGAGTGTACCAGGTTATCATCTCTTTTTCATATCTGCTCTGAAACTTCACCTGTATAAGAAAACAAAATTGTTTTAACTGAAGTTTTAAGCACATCTGTTTGAACTGTTCTAAAAGCTGGGCAGATACATTGAGTTTAAAACAGGTAAAATTTAAATTCTACTTATTTCCCAGATTTCCCATCCAGAGGCTTTCCCCTAAGATGGCTTATCCCGTATTCCTGTCTGAAGGCAGACAAGATGAGCATTCATACTAATGATAAAAGACTTGATGGTTTGGCTGCAATTTTTTTTTAAAAGGAGGAGTTGATCTGGATAGCAGTGATTTGTCCAGGCAACGATGCACTTACACTAGTCGCCTGGAAGCGGAGAACGAGATTTTACAATACCAGATGTTTGGGGGGAGAGCAGAGAGTAATTGGTCACAGATTCTATAGCTAAGAGCTTGCTAATTTAAAATCTGCAGTGACAGAAAGTTTTTCTTTCATTGGTAGCTGGTTAAGTCAGCCTTAACATGCAGTTTCCACCAGCTACATCTAACTACGATGGTCTCACCATGGATGGCCCAAGCTGGTGCCCTTATTTGCAGTCTGAGCAGAAGTGCCACGTAACGAATGGGTGTGGAAAAATCTTTTGTTCTTTGCTTATCCTGCAATCTGTATAGCCCAGGCATGCAAACGATGCGGGAGATTAGGTTGCTGCTACCATTTCCATTGACTTGTATCTTTCATTACAGTGCCAGTTTAACTTTCTGAGGCTTCCTTCAATGATCGCCACCTTCTCTTAAAGGGTTGTCATTTGAAGGGCCAGATATGGCAAAAATACCATTCAGCACTTTTAATACCTGCTTATCAGCCAGAAAAAAAAATAATTCTACAACCGTCAAACAGATGACTGTTTCTTCAGTCTCCTAGACAAGGATGCAAGCTGCTCTGGATTCTCAGGCCCCAGGCACTGCATGCCACAAATCATGCCTCTTTTTAAGAGGATGGCAGTTTCAGCATGAAGAGAGGCAAAACAAACAAAAACAAAACAAACAAAAAAAAGTATGTTTTAGTTGCAAGCTATAATTTCCAGTTACACTCACGATTCTGCACCTGGTGAGAGATTCTTGCCTCCAACCTTGTCTGTGCTGCATGTTGATACTGGAGATTGTGGTTTGATTCTGGAAATAGCAAGCAGAGAAGAAAAAAAAGTTAATAGATATAATGAGGTCGAGTCCTTGATGTCAGCTTGATCCTAGGGGACGTGAGCACTAGCCAGTTATGCTGGCCCTGTGAATGAAAGTAGAAGATAGATGAGGGCTCTTTATTTACTAGGGGCATCATGTGATTTTTGAGACCCAAGGGAAAGCTGTAGAACTGGTATTTTCTCTCAGAGTCCACTGGCTAGTGATGATGAGAATTAGCCCCATTGAACATCTGTCCATCTGTCTTTCTAAGTGCACTCATCGTAATATGTAGGCTCATTACAGTGAGGGATGTTGCAGTCTCCTGGCCAAAGTCCATCCTATTTCTATAAATTCCCCCCCCTTGCAGTTTGAATCACGCATGGGATCTTCCTCCACTTCCTGCCTGTCCTTGGTAATTGTAGTGTATTACAAGAGCCTAGATAGGGGAAAACAGTATACACGTACCAGTTTTTAGCATGCTTAAACTCTTTTACCACTTCAACCCCAGTGAACTACAGTAGAACACCTCAGTCCTCGGACTGGAACAAGCCAGCTCTTCTGTATTAAAGTCTGATTTGAGGAAAAGAGAACTAGAGATTAACTAAGCAGCAGGAGAAACTGTGAGAGTAGCAAAACAGAGAAGCAACAGTTAGCATTTGGACAATACCAATATACAAGAGCAGCAATTAGAGGCAAGGTGGGATATGCTGAAAATTGAGGAAGCCATGTCCAGCAGGCATCAGCCAGCCCACGATCCCACAGTTCAGGCTTACTTAGAGCTTGAGGGATGAGCGGCTGGGTGGGAACAGTTGCAGTGTTGTGTCTTGGCAAATACAGAGCTTGCCAGGATGGTTAGCAGATGAAGAGAGACCTGGCTGTCAGCAACACCACTGTTCATTTTTTCTCCTCAGGGAATACCATCACTATGCCAACTGCCTCGGGCGCCAAAAAGCGTTTCTGGATTATTGAGGACATGTCCCCATTTGGCAAGCGCCGCAAGACCGCATCCTCACGCAAGATGCTGGATGAAGGGATGATGCTGGAGGGATTTCGGCGCTATGACCTCTACGAGGACTGCAAGGACTCCAGCTGCCAATTCTCTCTCAAGGTTACCCACTACCACTGCACGCGGGAGAATTGTGGCTATAAGTTCTGTGGCCGTACCCACATGTACAAGCACGCCCAGCATCATGATCGCGTTGACAACCTGGTATTGGATGATTTCAAACGCTTCAAGTCATCTCTGAGTTGCAACTTCCCAGACTGTCAGTTCTCTGGCAATAGCACACACTTCCACTGTCTGCGTTGTGGCTTCCGCTGCACTGACAGCACTAAGGTGACAGCCCACCGTAAGCACCACGGCAAGCAGGACGTCATCAGTGCTGCTGGCTTCTGCCAGTTCAGCTCAAGCGTGGACTGCGAGGTGCCTGACTGCAAGTACAAACTCAAGTGCTCCCACTTCCATTGCACCTATCCTGGCTGCAAACACACAGTGGTGGGCATGTCACAGATGGACTCGCACAAGCGCAAACATGAGAAGCAGGAGCGAGGGGAGCTTCCTGCCATCTCTCCTGGCCCTGAGGGCCTTGCCCACTCCACTCTTGAGTATGACATCCAGAACTCTTCCATCAACCTGGACAGTTCCCTCAACCTCAGCACTGACAACAACAGCTCCCTCTTCTTCCTGCAGAATGCGGCTGGTGTGGGCCTCAATGATTCCCTGGACCTCAGCAAGAAGCAGTCAGAAGTCACTGAAGGTCCATCACCGAGCAGAGCCGGGACCGCACCTCAGGAGAGGGGGGCGGTGGCATCTGGCTCTGGTGATGTGGAGGACGAGGATGACTCTTCCCAAGAGGATGAAGAGGATGATGAGGAGGAGATGAATGAAGAAGAGGAGGATGATGAAGAGGAGGAGGATGATGATGATGAGGAGGAGGAGGATGAAGAGGAAGACCTGAACACAGATTCTGAAGAATCGCTGCCTGACCCCGAGGGCCTGGCCACTAAAGAAGATGGAGAACCAGAGGATGCTGCTTCTTCCACAGACCATGGTGATGCTTCCAGGCCACAGGGCGAGCCAGCCCTTACTCCTGCCCCAACTCCCGCTCCAGCTCCAGCTGCTGCCCCAGCCTCTACCGTTGCTCCAGCAGCTTCTCCTTAATCTTAGAGACAACAGCGGCAGTGGTTTGGTTTTGCTCTTACACAGAATTACTAAGCGGACCCCATATGAGGCAAGAACAAAGATTGGGATGGCAAGTGAAAAAAAAAACTCGGTGCCACACACACACGAGAGAGAGAGGAAGGAAGGAAACTCATGCTCCTCCACAGGCCCCGTAAGAGAGACAGGCTCGCAGCAGGACTAGTGCTGCATCACTTCATTCTGCAGATCACAGAACATGGGGGCAGGATGCAGCAAAAAATACCCTTTTATACGGACATGAACCTTGAGGGTACCAGCTGCTTTTCCTTGCTCCCTGCATGGTGCGTGGGGCCTGTGCCCATCTGGGGACCCTTTGTTATGGGTGGGGCTCTATCCCCCCATTTTTCTTTCTGGGTTTTATTTTTCCATGTTTTCAGTTGTACGATATTAATAATAATCTCCACTTCTTGGAGGGGGGTGGGTGGGAACAACAGGTAATGAATTTTAGAAATATATATTTGTGTGTGTGTCTCTCTCTATATATAATGTACACACACACACACATATATAAAATTCAAGGAATTGGTGTCACAAAGACAACTAGCTCAGCTTTTGCCAGTGGGAAGGAGGGGGTGAGGGGTGCATGCTCTCTCTCTCTCTCTCCACCCCTCCCCCCTTCTTTCTCCAGCATTAAATGAATGGCATCAGACAGCAAGGGTGGGAGTGGGTATTTATTGTCACATAAATGAGGACGCATTAATGAATGAGCAGGGGTGGGAATGGGACACTCCTCTGTTCTTCCAGATCCTTTTTACTATTAATGATAATAATTTTGAATGCTATTTATATTGTAAAACTTTCTCAGTCTACACTTTCTCTGTAGGACACCTCTCCTCATCCCTGCTGTTCTGCCTGTAGGGATTTAGCTGAAGTAACTTGGGAAGAACACAGCGGGCAGTTCAAGGGTCTGTCACACTGGAGGACTGGGGTTAATCTCCCATCCAGTTCCATCTCATCCCAACCCTCAGCTGCTTCCTCTCTGTTGAGGGTGAGGCGTTTTTGTGGTGCTTCAGTATCCCCATCTCAGGAGGTTGTGAGCTGACACTCTGTCCCACGGTGCAGCACAAGGAGCACTGTGCTCACAGAAGAGCGTCCTAGCCATTAAAGCAGCCTTGAAAATACTACTTGCTCTCTGACCCAAGCAGTTGTACAAAGGCAGGTATGTCCCCAGTCCCCAAGCCCTCGTCCCCAGCCTTTCACTGGGGATGGGCAAGTCTGTCTTTCTGCATGGACTGATACGGATCTCTGGTGACTTCTGGGAGAGGGTGGAGGCACCACTGAAGAGGGAGGAGAAGGCAGGCAAACATTCAGGATCCCACTGTGAGATGTCCCGCTCAGACTGGGGGTCTCTTTTGCTCAGCACTGGGGTGGGGAGGGGGACAACACTGTTCCGCAGCACCTGTGTAGCTATTGGCCCAGTCATGGTTTTTGCAGCTACAAAACACGAGGCTGCTGCAACCTACGCAGCACAGAGAACTCAAAGATGGGGGGAGATGCTAGCTGAGGCCAGGATGTAGTCCAGCTAAGAATTAATGCATTTCTGGGTCCATGCTGATAAATTTTGCCAGGTAGGGCTAATGGCCTGGGCACTGCATAAGCAAATGCAACTATACTGTGTTGAGACCTGCCACCTCCAGAAGCTTGGGCTTTCCCCTGGTTATAAGCTCTTCCCGGCTCTTTTTTCCTAGCCCAGGCTGGGAACACACTACAGGATACTGTCCCAGACTCTGAAAGGTGAGACAGTAGCTGTTTGACCCCAAATCCTCGCCTGAGTCTGAGAGAGGGCTTGTCTACATACACCTGGGCTCCAGAAGGACTAGCTGTATGAATTAATTCTGATAATTAATAGTTATTTCAATGCCAGTTTGTAAGTATACCAGCCTAGCAAAAGGTTCCTTGTGTCTGAAGTTTGTCCCTTTTTTTTAAAAAAAAAAAACAAATTTTTTTTTTCTAATATCATGCAGGCGCCCCCTCGCCCCCCCAACTCCATGAGCACTTCAGCTCCAAGGGATCCCCCATAATTTGTTTTCACCCTGAACAGATAAAGGTCTCAAGAAGTTTAGGTTGCCTTTTTTTTTTTTTTTTTTTTTTTT
>JAYKAV010003044.1:5351996-5444819 GCA_035582835.1 Phoebastria nigripes | reverse complement strand
CTTCAATGTAGTGTTTGTTTGTAGGGGGTGGCAGGGGAGGGGGGGGCCTTAATGCTACGGTTTGAGGCTGACTTCACACTCCTAGCACTGACCGGAGCTGCACGATTCCGAATTCTAACTTGAATTTTGTAGAGATGAAACAAATGAAAACAAAACAAATGAAATACTGTTATTACTAGTTTGTAGTATATTTAATTCTTTGGAGTTCTTTTCCTCTATCAGCTATTTGTGTGGCTTTTATTTTTATAGGGTTTTATTTTTTTTGTTTGTTTTTTGTTTTGTTTGGTATATCCCCTGCCCTCAACCATGTGTTTTCTAGCACAACCCAATTCTTGAATATAACAAAGCTCACGTTCCTGGGGCAGAGTGAGGGAATGAGGCCCTGGAATTTCTAGAAATGGGACGGGGCAAAAAAGATTTTACTTTAACGGCATTTGCTGCAGGTTCTATACTTGTACATTTTTCCCCATATTCAGCTACTTAGATAGTATGGTGATGGGCTCCAAGAGGAATCCTTGGATGTAACACAAGCCACATCTTGCAAAACAGATGTGGTTATTTTGTACCACTGAAATCAACATGATGTATATCAGTGACTTTTGTGGGAGCAGGATCGAGCCTACTGCCTTCAGTACAACATCCTGCAAGGTTTACACGAAACCTGCCTGGGAGCGTTGCGAACACTGAAGGCGGGGGCGGGGGGTGTGTGTGTCTGGTTTCAGTGGCAAGGCACAGGGCTCACTTGGGCCACTTGTTTCCGTTCAGGAGAGACAGGCTGTTTCCCTGCTGTTAGGAGCTGGGAACCTGCACCGGGACATAAGTGTTTTTACCTCTCCCCCTTCATATCTCACCAGACTCTACTGACTGAATCACTGCACAACAGTGGGAGAAAGCAGAAGTGTGTGGAGAAAAGGGGTAAAAGATCTACCAGTAGCTCTGCTAACGCCGGCCCGCTGTGGTTGGCGCTGGACGTAATACATCATCCCAGGAGGCAGCTTTAGGCAGGTGCAGGCAGTGCAACTGCACCAGGATCCGCGCTGGAACGGGGCCCTGTTTCACGTCCTTCTGTGTGACTAAGTGTGCCAGAAGGGCCTGTGTTTATCTATGCACACCATTTTCTCCCCCAAGGCACCCTACTTCTCCCTAAGATCTCAGCCTTTCTCCCAAAATTCTCCGGGAGCTGGCACAGGGAATGAGATTTCTTTCCCAACAGGCTACTGCTAAATGCGACACCCGAGCAGGGCCTGACCCCCACAGAAGGTCAGATACCCTCACAGGACAGTGGCCACTCTGCCCTTCCAGACAGGGCCCGCAGCAGGCTGGCCCTACCCCCAGAGCGCGTCTTACTCGGCCTTCTCCAAGTCTTGTTTCTGTAAATCTCTTACTATGTCTCTCTTTGCAACAACAACAACAAGTCGAGAAAGTTAAACCCGTCTTTTTATTCTGCCATGTTAAGGCTTTAATTCAGCAAAACTCTTTAAGCAGATGCTTTCTGAACGGGCACAGGTTTAAGCCCATGCTTAAGTGCTTTTCTGAACAAAAGCCTCAACAGCACAAAGATCCCTATTACAGCGAGGTGTTTTTTTCACTTCAAGCTATCATATCAACAGGACTGTTAATACAATACTATTGAAATATGTGCTTAAAAGAATGACCAGAGAAAGAGAGGGAGATTCAACTAACTGTATGAGGAGGGGAAAGAGGAGAGAGGAAATGGAACTATTCTGTCCAAAACAAGATAAAAACCAAACAAAATAAACCTTGAGATGGACCCTCCTGATTCTGCTACCATTCACTGCTGAAGAGCAAAAAAAAAAAAAAAAAAAAAAAAAAAAAAAAAGACTAGATTGTTCATTCTAGCCACAAACTCAACTGGATTAAAGTCTGCGTGGAAGGAATTTTGTAAAGAAAAAGAAAAAAAAATTAAAAAAAATTTTCCAATGTAGCAAAAAAAAAAAAATCTTTAAAAAACAAAAATGAAAAAAAAAAAAGACAAAGAGGGAGGATTCTAGCCTTTTGTAATATCCATATTGCACACTAGGACTATAAGCCATTGCTAGCTCATTTTGAATTTTAAATGTGTAATTTTTTTTGTTTTGTTGTTGTTTTTTTTTCCTTTCCGTGGGGGAGGGGGGGGAATAAATGCTTGAACCACCAATGCTCTTTTTAATGTTTTATAAATATGTATGTGTATATATATAAATATAAAAATAATATGTATGCACATATATATGTGTGTGTGTATATATCTATATGTATATACATATATATAGATATATAGATATATATATAGGTTTTGAGACAAAAATGCAGAAAGTGAAAAAAAAACACCCTAAACAGGATGGTGTGCTCTGATTTACTTGAATCTGGTCTCTTCAGCACCTGCGTTATTAAGAACTGAATATTTTTCCACTTGAATTTAGTGCTATTAGAAATTTAATATATGTGTTTTATTTATTTGATTTTTTTTTTTGCATGACTGATGCAAGGTTTGACATTTTCACTCAATAAAAACTGGAAAAAAAACCCCAAAGTTTTAAGTGATCAAGTTGTCTTCTTGATTGAGGAGGTGGTTTATTTTTTTTAAGATCTAACAAGTCGTGGAGCAGTTCAGGTCTTTTAAAGCACTGCAGTCCTAGTAATGGCCCTGCACCCATTTTAACAGCCACTGTTTTAGCACTAGTACTAAGGTGGTAAGTGCAATAGGAACGGAGTTCTCTTTATATGGACTCTGGCCTCAAGCTTTTTAAGCAGCCCTGTAGTTTTATTTGAAGTGCTCATCGGGGCCTCTGATAGAAGTGATGCTTACATTTGCACAATTTGCTAAACTGGGACCTGGAATTAGAGATCTGACTGCTCACGTTTTGACTTTGCCCTTCCTACCTTGGCCTGCAAACTCAGGGTGGTGGATTGGGACCCATGGTGGAACTGTGTTTGCTGTAACCCACTTGAAACCCTACAATGACATTCAAAGCCCACTAAATCAACAGATCTTTGACTATCACGCTAACAAAAGAGAGACGAGGGGCATGAATGAAACATCCTGTCTGCATAGAAGGGGTGGGGGGCTGATAAATCTACTAATCGCCACTAAAATTCAATGTTGAAGCCATATACTTTGACAGAACTTAGCAAGAACACATAAAGCTGTATGCCACGCGTCAAAGATCCGAAAGAAAGCATTCCTTACCTTGCCACTCCATAGCTTTTTCATGCTGCAGAAACTTGTATACACCATGCGCTTGCAAAGTATGGTGACTGCCATCTGGGATGAGAAAGTCTTTCAGGCAAGAGAGACTCCTGACAGCCACAGTGCGATGCAATACTGCCTTGGTACAACTGATCCAGCAGTCATGAGTGCTGACTGTAAAGGAACAATAGATTAGATAAAACCACTGCACGCTCAATACGGCTTGTCCCCACCATTCTCCTGTCCAAGACTCATCCCAGGCCTGGGCACTTCCACACCGGAGGTGGGTCTAGAACAGGCTTTCATCACCAGCATCCCTGCTCTGAACGAGGCAGATGGGGACAGGCAGTAGATGCCATTTTACAAGGAAGTAAGCAAGTTACTTGGTGGGGGCGGGAAAAGCGTGTGTTCACAGCACTTCGGGTGCTCTAAAGCAATTGCCCTTGTGGTATCTGCCAGGTAACGACATGCCCCTGAGTACTCACCCCTCAGTGGAAGACCATTGCAAGCACACATCCTAGGGGTCCTTCTGGAAACTTGCACATCTATCAAGACATCACTCTGCACAAGAGCTGCCTCTGTGTTGACCCCCACGCCCTCCACCCTGCCCAAAGTTGCTCTTTCACTGGTGGGGCACGAAGACTGCACACAGACCAGCACACATCCAGCTGCCTTCCTGATAAGGCTGGGCTTGAGCGCCCTGGAAATGCAACTGGTTCTGCACCAATGGCAGGTATTTGGGTGTCTGTGTAATCCATCCCCTCTTAGCCTTGGTCACAGCCTCTGCAGTGCCAGATGAACTGCTCCTAGACGCTGGCCTGGCATGAAACGCTGCTCTGAGGCCTGTCCTGCCAAAGTGCTGTTGGGGATGGGGGGACGAGCAATGTCAAAGTTCTTGTTTTACCCAAAGAAAGCAAAGAAAACCCCTGCTGTGTGGCTCTTCCCCTACCATCTCGAAGCAGCTGGGTGTTTGCATCTCTCTGCCACCCGTCAGAGAACCCAGGAGCAGCAAAGCAGCACTTGCCAAGCCTGATGCATTGGCAGCAGCTGCCTCGTTATTAGCAGAGAGGATTACACTCCTCTCTCTTTCAAAGCCCCTCGTTGCTCTGCTGCAGCTCCCAGCCATCCTGTTTTCAGATGTCATTATCTGAACACGCTCCTAATCCGACCTTGGAGCACAGAGGTTTGTTCTCACTGGAGCTCTGCCCACAGCACATGGGATATTTACATGACTGTGTTTCCGGGGCGGGGGGGACAGGGGACGTGAACGACACGACTCACTGCTTGAAAGCTCTTGCTGGAACTTGCCTGCTCTCTGTAGAACTCTGACTGCACTTCATAAAAGAATGACTAAGTCATGGGAGAAGCTGCAAGTTGAACAAATCAAAGCCTCACTATTGCATTCATTCCAAGCCCTCGCGACTGGTGACACTGCAGCTCTGCATCCGCAGCTCTGCATCCAGCCCCTGCAGTTGGTGAGCTATGGAAAGCAGCAGACACCTATTGAGGCTGCTGGTTCTAACATCAGGACAAAAACTGGGCAGTTGCTGCTGCTATTATACTTTGATTACATCAAGCGTACCCCTGTAAAAGCATTTTTTGGTGAGTGCAGGACCCTACAGTTACACACATAGCCACAAAACTACGCTACCTGTTTTACATAAGACACTGGATATCCACCTTTCAGCACGCTACCAAGTCTTCTGCGGCACCCACCAACATAGGCACCCACAGCAGGAGTATCCCTTGGCACCAGCCCAAACATAAAACTCAAACAGAGGAGCACCTCTCCAAACAATTCAAAACTTTAAACCAATAGAGGCAGCAAAAGTTCGATTGCCTCAAACATAAACAAGCAGCACTCAAGGTATTCTAGGACACAAAATGGGAGACCAGATGGTTCTGCTGCTGCTTCCAATCATCCTGGTTTTTAGATGTCATTAACCAAACATGCCTAGTTCAGCCTTAGCACATGGAGACCTGTCCTTGCTGGAGTCATAAGGGCCAACAAGGACAGAAATAAAAACAGCAGATTATCAGTGTTGGCTGAAAATGAAGGTAATAGCCATCATGGTGGCTCAGAAAGACCATCATCACTATTCATCCAAGTGCTTCTCACAGACAGTCTAGCAAGGGTATTTTTAGAGATTACTAGGACACCAATACCTTCGGTTACACCTCTCCTTGTGTCTTAGACCTACAAGGAACAGTTTTTATACTGTGGAAGACATACATTTAATTTGCAGGAATCTTTCTTACAAGCTCTTACCAGCTCCAAACTTAACTCTTTAGTCAAGCAGCCATCTCGCAGCGAGCTGGTGAAGACCAGAATGCAGAGCAGTCAGTGTAGTCCCTGAGCCACACCATCAGGTGTGCAGAGCTGGTGCACGTGCCCAGCGAAATACTCCTCATAGCTTGCTCAGCTGAGTACAGAATGCAGTAAAGCATATCTGACTCTGGGAGGATATTTACTCCAATAGCACAATGCCTCCTACACCCAGACAGAAGGAAGTTTAGAATTCTGATGCTTACTGGTACAGAGCAAAAGCAGCTGTTATGACGCACAACACATACTGGGCATAACTTAAAGCTTGCAAGGACCAATGCTCAACACTGGCTTCCTAACGCATAATGACATTAAGAAAGACCTGGAGACTTGCTAGGGAAATAGGTCTGTTAAATAAGCCCATCTTTATACCTCTAGATTAGAGAATCGATTTTGGAACTGAGCACGATTTTAGCATAGAAGAGCAGTGTCAACTCCCTGGGTATAAGAGTGGCTGAGATGCCCACAGGAGCTCAGTTTCAGGGGAATCCATAGGGCAGGAAAGGGGAACTACACATGTGCTGCTGCTGCAGCTTTAGAGAAACCTACTGTTGAGACAATAGGGCATGCCTCTGATCGGGTGGCAGGACTGGAGACTCCTAGCTCTCTTAGAAGACTAGCAAGAGTTATTCTAACACATCCTCCTCCCTGTAACAGGACAAGAGGCCAGAAGTAGAAATTTTGACAGAACACAGACACAAAAGGGGAAAAAACATTCACACAATGGAGAAAAAAATTAATTGAGCCAGCTTTTGGAACTGTCCGTGTTGCTCAGGTATGGGAGCTAAGATAGAAACCAGCCATTAACAGATAACAACTAGCTAATAGATAATAAATGCCTTGAGACTTCCTGGAAAAAATATTTTCACTGGGCATTGGGTATAATAATACAAAGCAAAAGAGAAGTATTATGACACAGAAGCGAACAAGAGAGTGTGGACCAAATGTTTAAAGCTAAGACCTTCGCTTGACCTCTAAAATTTCCTTTACAGTTCTGCACAAGCCCTTTCCAAGAAATAAGGTTCTGAACCAACAATCCTGCTACATGGTACATACAGAGTGCATCAACTGCTTGTGTCACAGCTGAGTTTTGCAGTTGCACTTCTGGGCTGTTGCACACAGGTACAAAATTGTGTTCACAAACCTGCAGGTGCCTTTTTTGAAGACCATGGGAAGCCCTTTTAAAGAAGAAGCTCTCAGGGAAAGGGAAGGAGAAGAGCTATAACCAAATATCTCCCCCCCCACCTCAATCTGCATGCAATCTGCAAGGAAGACTGAAGCTTTCAAACATGCCAATAAAATATCACATCATCTTCAAGGGGAACATGAACTTTAAAGACTTCTCTGAAAGTCAATGAGCAGGTTGTACCTATTCCAAACAAAAAAAGCATGTACGTTTTTCGAGTTTCACATACATTTGCGCGTGCACACGCACACACGAATAAATAAATAATTTCTGTCTTTCTCTACAAATCAAGGCAGAACTTAGTTTAATATGACCAAACTTGGAAAAGAGTGAGAGCATGCACGAATGTATCTGTACACAAGACTTGCACATGCATAGCTACAGCAAAACATACAGGTTTGCCCAATACTTGTGTGGGGACAAGGAAAGTATGCCAGTTTCGGTGAACGCACGCACTAGCATGGGAAGGAATTGCATGTTTCCAATGCAATTGGAAAAGTATACCAGGTATATTTTATGGGTATCTATAAAAAGGTAAGGATAGGCATGATGCTTTTGAGTCCCTCTGTTGCAGACACTGTTACGTGGAAATCCAACATTCAGGCAGGAAGCCCCCGCTTTTTGCGTCTCTGTCTGCTGTCTTGAACAAACTTCACCAGTACCTGAAAGCCGAGATCACCTAACTCTGGAGGCAACAATCTCTACCAAAGGGGTGAGGGCAAAGAGGGGAGAAAGGCACTGAACAGCCTTTGTAGGTACAGCAGGTGTTAGAAGGGATGACAAGTTCTTCATGCCAGCCCTGGTGCAAGAAGTGGGCTCACTGGAGTCCCTAACACGCATCTTCCCTTACAAGGGCCAAGCGTTTGCTCTGAAGATAGGAACATGGCCCCTCCAGAGGCAGATCCCTTCATCTTACCTGGGGAAGGCAGGGTGCTCCGGCCCCTAGTCCTGCTCTTGCCCCTGAAGCGCCCCAGACCCATCCTGGCTGAGGAGGGGTGGCCAACAGAGGCAGCTTCCCTCCTTCCTTTTGCTCTTTTTTGGCAGGGAAACTCTTAAACAAACAAATGAAGAAACACTGAGGATTTAAGTAAACAGACGAAGATTTATCTGACAGGCAGACTGAGCCTTTCCCTGCCCCCTTCCCTTCCCACAGGGCAGGGTGCTGCCTTGTGCTCTCGCTGTGAAGCCAGCTACCAACAGCATTTGCCCCGAGCCCTTGCTGTCATGGCAGCCCCTAGGACCCTCCCATGATCCCGGGCCACAGCCAAGCTCTGCCTAAACATCAGAGCTCTACAGTCCGAAACATTAAAGAGGATAAAACAAAGCCATTTGGTCTGTGGCCAAAGCAAGTTAGAGAGCCCCTCACAGGGAAGCAAGCTCGTTCATTCAGCTACCGGGCACTAACCCTGCAAGTCACGTCTCAGCCAGAGCCAGCTGTGCCCACAAGATGGACGGGAACCAGCTCTGGCCTTGGCTGGAGGCAGCACCGTATCTACYTGCCTGTGCCCCGCACCGAGGCCGGTAACACAGCCACCTGTGCAGAGGTGGTTCCCCGCAGCTGACACAGCTGCTGCCCCTCCACATCCCCTCTGCAGAACTACGGAGGGGACACCCACTGCCAGGGGCATTCACTACGCTTCTCTATTTTACACAAATTAGCAGACTCTGCCTGCGGTTTTGAGAGTTGGGAAAAAAAGGTACGAAACAGATGCAATAGTGTGATGTTCCAGTTTCTGTTGAAATATCAGGCTGCACCTAGCTCATTCTGGGGAACAGGAGACTGTGAAGCAAGAGGGAGCCCCAACCTCCATCTCACACCCAAAACTTGCTGGCTGCTGCAGTGGAAGCATTGATATTACTGTACAGCAATGCACAGACACAAAAACATACAAGTAAGCGGGCAAATAGGCATGCAGAGATGAAATCTACTGTTGATACTGTAAGAGGGCAGGAAGCAAAGAACAGTTCATCTACATAGGAAAGCTGCAGCAATTTAGCACACAGTCTTTTGTGCATGCACGTATCAGCTGAAACTGCTTAAGTAAAGCAAATCTGTGCAAAGAGATGGAAGAATGTCCACCCAAGAATTTGCTCTGGTTTAATTAAATCAGTAAAATTAATTTTAAAGAGGTGTTACTCTAGCTCCACACAGATAAAACCTCAGCACTAGCTTATAGAAGCAGAGGGATAAAGTTGGAAGCAGTCTGTTTCTGAAGTGTTAGAAAGAAAAAGGAAAGAGCATTAGGAGACAGGCAGGCATGACAGAAGACTGAAAAACCGACAACAGGGATGCTGTACAAAACAGACATGCCAAGCAGACAAAGTGACTGAGAGACAGACAAGCAGGCTGGCAAAGTGACAGACACAAAAAGAAAAATAGGCAACAAACAAGCCAGTTGTACTTCTAGATCCTCTGAATCAGCCCTATCCAGCCAATCACCTTCTCACTCAGGAGACACGGTCCTAAAGAAAAGCAAGTATTTTACCTAAAACAGAAAAAAATACAATGTCAMATCTCCCCCACTCCTCTTCAAGCATGTTCTTGCAACCAGCATCATAAAACATCTCTCATTATTTGCGCAAATATAGAAGGAAAAAAAAAATCCTGAAGGGTTAAATCCTTCAGCAGATGCAGAAAGAAGGGCTTGGTGGGAAAACAGGGGTGTTCTTCTAAGATGCTCCATATTGTAAGTAACCCCTGAGCAGTCCTTGCAAAGCATTTGGGGAGATTTTTAGGCTGAAAGACACTTTACAAAAATAAATTGTAATTGAGTTTAATAATCTTCCCCTTTTCAGAAAGGGCCTGACAGATGCTGCCTAGTGCTCACTTCTGCCCCATTTCAAATATTTTTACCTTATTTGGATGAAATATATTATTTTTCTAATGAAAGGAGGTTGTTTTTTTTTTTTTTTTTTTTTCCAATGAGCTGGTTTTCCCTTCGTCCAGCTGGTGCCTTTATTAGGTTAGTGCTTGCTCCCTTTTGGGGATGGGATTGTTTTTTTCCCTGAGCTGGGAGAGACCATGCCAGCCCCTCAATCTACAAGTGCGCAGTTCAGAGCTTCTATTGCACAGCAAGTGGAAGAGCTGGGCCCTGCCCTCCATCTCCCCTCTTCCCTGATACCCCAAAATTCACCTTAGGTACATTTCCATTATTTTACTTCATTTTTTGAGAGCGTACATCGTGGTAAGAGCCAGCCTTTCATCAGCATAATAGGTGGACACAGCTCTAAAGGTGCCTACGGAGGCTGACTCCTGAGGAAGCAGCATAGTCTGGGGATAAGACGATAAAAGGGAAAATGAAGAAAGCTGGAAGCTCTCTCCTGTGCCCTTAGGTAAATCATTTCCTATGTTTCACCTCCCAGCAGCCCTTTATTTACGTTCTCAATCCGCGGAGGCCAAGGCCCTCTCTTGCTTTGCACTTGCATACCACCCAATGAGGTGGTATGAGAGGTCAAGTCCAGCCTTGAAGACTCTCAGCTCAAGCTTAACATCAGTTTTTGGTGTGCAGGGTCACCACCACATACACTTTGTGCTTAACATAAAGCACCACCCCCCAGAAGGGACCTTCCAAAGGTTCCTGTTATCAAAGCCCTTGGGAAACACTTATGTGCTCCACAACCTGCTGGGTGTGGAGGGTCTAGTCAAGCATGGAGACCTTAACTTTAACACAACAGGTTTGCAACAAAAAGCTACTCTGGACCTGCTGCCTAGCCTTTGTTTTCCCCAAGTATCACACTGCCCCACCAAAGGAAAAGCAAAGGCAGCCTCCATTTCTGTAGCAGGCACTGCAAATGAAAGCAACGGAGTAGACACAGACTGGGTTTTTCCACAGCCCCCTCCCTGCCCCAGGCAGCAGCCCAGCATGTACCATSCTTCCTTCCACCAGTACACATCAGGATAGACCTTCTGGCAACCCTTCTAACAACCCCCACACCAGGGTGAGGTAGCCACTGGAAATGCAGCCAGTTTTCCCACTCTATTGAAGACAAAATCAAGAGAGAACATAGTTATTAAAAAGCACTTACTTGCCAGAAGAACCTGAGTTGCAATAAGCAAAGGCCAGATCTAAAACGTCTGCCTCCAAGCCAGGGCAAGCTGGCTAACGCAGGCTGCTCCAGGACTGTAGTGCAGCTCCTCTCACACAGCTGTGCAGTCCAGGCTATTAGGGGACCGTGGCTACAGCTGGGTGGTGTGCTACAGCCTTGCACTGCTCTCACTCCAAAGCACAGCCAGCACCGGGGGCTGGGGCTCTCGCACCAGGGCACAGCAGTTAATGGGGGTTGGGGTTTTTCTGTGAGCTGCAGGACCTAGCATGAAACCTGGTTCCCAAAGTTGGCTTTCTCGGCACCTTGTCTTTGTCACGTCTCTGTATTTACCAGCCAGTATTTTTTACCATCACGTGTGGAAACTGAGGCACATTTATAAGTAAAATACTTTGCAAAGCGTCATGCAGCAAAGCAGCAAGATCACAAGGGATCCTACAGTCCATCCTCTTCCTTCTGATCCCAAACACTGTTAGATTACACCCCCAACACACAAAAGGCAATAAAAAAAAAATCTTCCTGCTTCTGACAAAGATGCACATAGGAGTTATTTGTCACATCTGGGGGTGAGGAAGGTTGGACAAAGATCATCAGGAGACATCTCTCTTAACCCTTTCCCACTTTGTCACATTTTTTGAGTTTCCCACATTTCTCTTGCAGCTCTTGAAAAGGGAGCTTTTATATCCTCAAATTACTGGAAAGCACCAGCCTGGTATTGTTTCCTCTAGGAGAGAGAGCACAGGCTCACAGGGTTTCACTGAAATGTGCTCAAATGACACTGTTCAGAGAAAGCTCCCTTCACCTGCTTTCTATATGCTATCAAGGACCTATAGAAACCATGTTACGAACCCACCGAACTCACCAACCGGGGTGTTGTTATTCTTCTTCCTGTGTCAAAACAAAGGCTGATTACACAGTAAAATAGAGTACTTGAATAAACCAGATGGTAGGTAACTGCTCCTGCTTTCTTGTTCTGCTGAAAAAAGGTTCGCTACCTGGTCATCTTTCAGCTAATATGATGCCATTCTCAGTGCCTACTGGCCAGTGGGCTAAACATTTCACAGGGCAGCTGATCTAAGAGGTTTGTTTCTAGCAAAAAAAAAAAAAAAAGAAAAAAGAAAAAAATTACAAGTTAGCAGTCAGGCTACACAGTTCATAAGGACCAAAATACTCGCCTTACAACTGTTGCTATGCTGGAAAGACAAGGAACACGAGGCAGAGGAATAAAACTCGTGATTCACGACAATACCTGCTCGTAAGAAGGTCTGGCTTCTTCCAAATTCTCTGCTGGTGGGTTGGATCTCTTCAACAAAGTACACAAACACCCCATCAGCAGCCAGAGGCCCAGAGTTAGATTTTTTGAGCAACAACGGCTATGATGGCATTTTCTGGGATTCATCAGATTGGGTGAAAGGAAAAACTGTGACCTATTGAATTGGTAAAGGTTTTAAGAAGCAAAAACTAAGGGACGGAAAAGGGCAGTTGAAGAAAACTGCCTTTTACTCTGCACCAGAAATCTTGAGGTAAATGAATTGAACACTGGCAACATGGAGGAAAAGGGGGGAAAAATGAACCCACAGGGATGCTTGCACTGTAAACCTCATAAGTCACTCTGCAACGCACATACCTCAGCAACATATTTTCCACATTTCACCAACTGCTGTTGTCCAGGCACTTTCTATTTTCAAAACCTTCTATGTATATAAAATGTACACAGGCAGGACAATACTTTTTCATCATATCCCTGTGTTCCGTCGTGTTTTCTTTTCACAAGGATTCTTGGCTTGGAGAAATGAAAAGTGCCATCTCTTAAGAAAAGCCTCTCTTTTTAAACACTTTCAAATTTGCCCTGTTTTAGCTAAACGTGACGTTCTTTGTGAACGTTAAACAGTGGAGAGAGAGACTGAGAGGGAGAGAGAGAGACACACACACACTCACTCACTCCTGGGGAAGATATTCGTCCATTTAAGGAATGAGAAATCATCACATTCAGCAGCAGGTCTAAATACAGTAATATGAAGGTCCCTTTCGCTCCCCCTGAGCAGGAAAATGTCACTGTGTACCAGACACCCAAATACTCAGGAATCAAGTAAATCCCTCATTTTTAAGAGGGAGCCAAATACTTCTGTTGAACAAAGATGGGACTGCAGTAGCTACGAATTACTTGCTGCACGCCATTTCTTTCAATGGCTTCTGTACTGACATGGCAGGGTTAGACCAGTCATGGGATACAGCACAGCATTCCCTGCTGGTAGATAAGACTAAGGGGCCGTGGGATATCTCACACACTCCCTTCAGCACCTCCTGCTGCCGGGGGTGGAAAGGAGCGGGACGCTGCATTCTGCACCCTGCAGAGCCTCCTGCTGGGAGGAAAGGAACCAGAATAGCTGCATTTTACTCACTGGACGATACATCCATCTCACCCTCTGCAACATCGGAGGCAACCTAGCATTACACTGTTGTTGGAGCTATTTATATTTGTACCTTATATTGCACTTACACCATTCTCTACACTGCCTCCTGCTGATATAACCTCGTATCGGAGCAGTCAGAAAATCAACCATAAATGTCCTTCAGAAGACATTTTATAAGGACTGAATTTCTGTAATAATCCCTTTTCCCTCCCTTTACCACCCTGCATGCATATTTCTCCCCAAAATAAGAGCCACAGTAATCCAGTAACAGCCTGGTGTTAAATAGTGGTAACTCATATTTATTACAATTATATACAATCGTATTTTATATTTGAAATCTATACATGATCACACAGACGAGCACACTTGCTTGGTGAGGACAGTGAGACTCAGTTGTTACAAGAATTGCTCTGCTAAGAGGCTCTGATGCAGTGAATAATATAATTGGACACCACCATTTTACCAGCTGAGAACACAATGCTGCAAATGAGAGGTTTCAAAAGTCACTGTTTTAATTTGTGTATAGCCCCAATGGGGCAAAAAAAGGCTGGACTGGGCAAGAAGGGCCAGTGGTGTACCTCAGAGCTGGAACTGTTCTCTCTTCTGTAAAGACTGCTTTGCTGAAGCAGGTGCCTGCCACTGGGTAGGTGCAGGTGTCAGCTGATCATTTAGGATGGGTTTTCTCCTCATTTAGGGAGAAAAACAGGCTAAGAACCATTGCAAAGATTCAGAATTAACCAACTATTTCAGCATCTGATATCACCTCATTCATTCATTCATTCAGGGCAGCTATAAATAAAATGTAAGATGTCAAAAACTGATGTGAGCTCCTTGTCTTTGGAGGAGGAAGGGTAATAATTGGGATGAGTGGGGTCAACTTCTTTTAAAGCCTTCTTTTACTGGGGAGCAATCAGTAACAAAGCCACCTGTTCTCATGGATTTTGCTGTGGCCATGAAACCTGGACTTGGTCCCTAGCAAGAGGCCACTTTGATGAGTGTAAGCATGTGGGGTGAAAATAGTGTTCTTTGGACCCCACAGAAATTTAGTGTTTTTAGATGCTAGGTAGTTTCAGGAATTTGAGGCTTGACATAAGGCTTGGAAGAGCCAAGACTGAGATCTGGTGAGGAATTCAGGGTTAAAACTTTCTTTTTTTGGCAACAGAATATCAAGTAGTTTGAGAAATAAAACAGAGGGTTATTTTGGGAAGCAGAGAACTGGTTTGGGCCTTATGTGGGGATTAAAGGCTTGTGAAATCAAAGAGCTCAGGACAGATGGGTTTCTGAAATTGGATAGAAGGACTTTAGGATGCAGCAAAGAGGCTGACTGTTTCAGGAGAGATGGTGTTTTTGTAAGAGGACTTATTCTGTGGTGCATGGTAAGGCGATTGGTCTTCCAGCCTAGGCAGTGACCCCAGCTCATGGGGAGAAGGTGGGTCTGGGAGGGGAGAAGAAGCCACTGCAACACTGCAAAGCCCTGTGGTGAAACAGGGCCCACCTTGTTCACTGGGCAATCATGACCCTACTCAAGGTCAATCATGGGAGAATCACTGGAGGGGATGGTGGCACTTCTCTCCACAAAATGGGAGAGGCACCGGGGACAGTGCAGGACGCTAGGGAAGATGTACAGCAGCAGCAGCAGAAGCCAGGGTGCCTTAGTCAATCTCATTCTCGTTGCTGGCCCCCTCAGGTCTTCGTAGCTTTTCCACTTGCTCATTAATCTGACCATCCCCTCCTCGCCGGTCCTCAGTCTGGACACCCAGACATTCCTCCTCATCCACATGGCTAACATCATCATCCTCATCGTCCTCTTCCTCCTCTTCATTCCTTTTGTTTTCCCTTTTCTCCTCCTCACCCTGCACCTCCATCCGCACTTGGCTCTTGACGTCAATCACTGCCTTGTTGCCCTCCTCTGTGCTCAGCAGATGGCAGCTGACCTTCGAACCTTCAGGGCTGTGGTTCTCCTTGACTGGTGATGAGGTGGTAGACTCATTGCTGACAGGTGAGATGTCACTGCTGCTATTATGGTTGGCAACAACAGGGTTGGAGGGTGAGCTTGGCTTCACTGGGATCTGCCATGACGGGATCTTAGGAGCCGAAGGGGAGGGAGGGAACTGCCTCCTTGGGGGAGGGGAAGAGGGGAAGAAAAGGAGAGAAAGGGGCTTTTATTAAAAACGCTGAGGGGTTATCGTTAGAGAGAATGGTATTTGCACTGGGGAAGTCATGTAAAGCAGGACTGAAACTGCAAGTCTCCTTTGTCATAAATGAACAAAACCAAGGCCACTTCACTTCCTCAGCCAGAATCTCAAAGTACTTTACAAGCACCCAGTAATCGAGCCTGCACACAAGGAAAATATCACAGCTGGGCAATCTGAAGTACTAAAATGATCTGGTTTGGCCAATTTCACACAGTAAGCTAGCACTCAGGAATGCTGCCTGTGGAAAGACATGAGTGTCACTTTATAAAACAATCACTAATTAATTGGTAAAGAAAATTCCCACTGGAGCAAGGAGTCAGACACACCAGGTCCTTGTGCCTGAGCCAAGGAATTTCACCACCTGGTTCTCGCCTCCACTGTGATACACAGCTATTGCACGCTGGCTCATTACAATCCAGAGCCTATCTCCCTAGTCCCAGCATGCACTTTACATGTTTGGGCCAGGTCCTGGCTGCCGCAAACTGGTTCAGCTTCTCTGACTTGAATGGAGTCATACTAGCTTGCACCAGCTGAGAAAGCTGGCTGCTCTGTCCTCGAGTCCTTTCCAGGTGGGCTTTAAGGTTTTGACAGTGGCAGGCTAATGCCCAGCCCTAACAGGAGAATCCAAGTATCAAACAGGACAAATGTAAGTGCAGTGGGGAGCACTGGTGCCCTCAGAAAGTCATCCATCATGAAGAACAAAGCAAAAAAGCATGTCTGATCTAGTACTCCCCATGCATCCTTGCTTGTGTATGTGAAAAGTGGGAGTATGAAGAGGTATCAGATCAAGCTCTGAAAAGGATGTTGTGCAGCAGGGAGTTCTCATGCCCCTCAGGTGAGCTGGCTAGTGCCACAGACAAGACCAGAGCAGACGAAAGCTGGCTGCTCTCCTACAGTCAGCGCTCAAACACAGCAGATTACGTTTTCTTAGACTGAACTAGGAACAGTAGTTGCTCTCACCTCCCTCCTCCGGCTGCCACCACCAGCCATCGAAGAACTCTGCTGATCTAACCTCCATCTCCTGTGAGTGCAATAAGCTAACGTCTGCATTATTCAACCAGTATCATAAATGCAATCAACAAATTCAATCTGGAGACTTTCTTGGCTCCGGTGTTGCTGCTGCCTCCTCACTGCAGAAACAGTTGCCTTTTTGTTAAAAAACAACCCCCCAAAAAGTTTTCTTTTTTCCAAAAAGCACTTATCCCCCAGCTGCAACTTTCCCATTGCTGAAGAGGTGCCATTAACTAATGCCCTCTCCCCAGCAGTGATGCTAGTATGACCCAACTTAACAGACAGTAACTTAATATGGGTCCTCAATCCTCCAAAGCTTTCTACTGTGACTCCTGGGAGGAATGGGAGGTGTAGCAAGAATTTAAAAGGATATTAAAGCCAATACACTTTTCAGACTTCTGAAAAGCCCACTTGCTGAGATCCAGAACACGTCTAGTCCAATCTTAGACTGATCTTTGAAGTCCATCTCTTAGGAAACAGATGACTTGAGAAGACTTAGTTACATGTAGGAGGAGGCAAGGGAGTCATATCAGAGTGAAAGGATCAATAGCTGAAAAGCTAGATAAGATCTTAAGTAATGTACTTGGAAAAAAAGAATTTCCTCAAGAACTGAGATCTGATCCCTGTTCTTTTGACTGTCCCACAGGCTGGGATTTATATCACCTCATTTCAGACATCTACTACATTATAAGATGTCTATACCTGAGCTAGCTAATGGAGTGAAACAGGCTCTGCTGAAGTGCAATTCTTTTCATCCTGGTTATGCCCTAACCATGAACAGGTCAGCTGAGCTGTATCCAGAAGTGACTTTCTCTGTTAACAGAATGCAGGTGCAGATGCAGTCAATACCTCAAAATAGGTGAGAGGCATCCTGACTGTGGTGAATGGCAGAGAATTCCTCTATCTTATACAAAAAGGAAAAATCTTATTAATTACCCAAAGTGCTCTGTGATTTAAGGCAAGTTTGAAAAGCATTTTGAGACCTTCAAATAGAAAGTGATAGTGGAGTGCAAAGTGGTATTATTAAAATAGCAATAACAGGATATAGAGCTAGTTCCTGTTGGAAATGCCTTTCCTCTCCAAGATTGAGAGAATCCCAGAAAGCAACCCCTTCCCCACACAATAATCTGCTCACATATTCCATCCATACCGGTTCAGGAGAAGTCCTTTTAACGAGTAGATCTCAGATTTCAATTCGTTAATATTCTGCGACTCCAGAATCCAGTTGGTGGAAGTTGTGGCCTAGAACATGAAAAAGACGACATAAAGATCAAAGTATGAACTGGGAAATAGCTCACAAATGTCACTTTTTTCTATGTTATCCTCCCTCTCCTTCCATCTCGGAATCTTGAGCCCTGGGTATAACATACATAAGCTCGATCATTTAAAATCTCTCAGATCTGAGCAAAACAACTTCCACAATAAAGAAGGACCTGAATGGGTCCCCACGATGATCAGAAATAATAATTGTCTCAAGATGCTAAGACTATTCAAATATTTGCTTTCCGTTTTGGGGGACTAATTAATCTTCTCTCCAACATACCATGCACAACCATTGCTGAAGCATCTCAAGTGGACTTTTCTTTTTCGATTAGGAGGAGGCCAGCACTTGTGAGAATCCAGACAAAGCTAGGTCTACACAGGATGTTTTCCACCAACATATCAGACAGAGAACAGTACACAAAGAGATAAAATAAATCATTTGACACTGACCTAATGAATGACTTCTAGAGAAGAAGAACTAGAACTAGGATTCTGAAAGGCACTGGGAGTTGCACTGAATCGGTCCTTTACTCTTTCCTGTGACTGCACTTAGCTGAGGCAACAGATTCAAATATGATACATTAACAACTATTTTAAAACCACTTGTCCATTTCTCCTAAATCATGAAATAAAGGATCGATTATCTGCACTCTGTGGTGTTTAGAGGTGGGCTGATAAACTGATGCTTGAAAGTTGCAAAAATTTTCCCTACTAGATCTGACGAATTAGAGCTATGCTTGAGTTACCAGATTGTATTCTCCAGGAAGCAGCTGGACTAGGCACTGTCTCCTGGATATTTCAAGGCAATGAATGCAATTTGGTGGGGAAAGATGTTAAGTAACTCATGGAAGCCTGGTACAGCTGCTGTCAGCACTGCATCAGAATTGCTATGGGATATCAGGCAGAAATTAGAGTAAGGTGACAGCTGAGGAGAACATGCTGCAGATCATACTTTTGGCAATCTTTCTTTTAACTCTTTTGGGAACTTGAGAAATGGGAGGAACATTCCGAAAGACAGATCATGGCCTATGGTTACCCCATCCTATCACTCTAGCAACTCCTGTAGCGGTGGGCTGAGTATGGGACCAAAGAACACTCATGTCTAGCGCTTCCCGTAGTAATTTCTGCTAAAAGCCATTAAGAATGAACCCATTTGTGAGCATCACTCCAGAGATACTCCTAATAAATCCCCTGACAAAGGAAGCCAGGACTGGAATAACACAAAACTCCTCCTCAGTTCCTACTAGATGTAGCCAGAACTGGTTGTTCCTACGTAAGTCTTTAAACAGACTTCAGCTAGTGCTGAGTAACCCTGAACACCTTCACAGCCAGCACTCCTCACAGTGACTTCTGGGCTGTGAACCCAGCGAGCTGGGAGAGGCTCAGTCTGTAGTAGCTGTGATATACACAGATGCGTTCCCTTGGGATTCACACTCCCAGCCCTCAGACAGCAAGAATCCAGGAGCCACTGTTCTGGCTTTCCAAGACCTTGAAAGCTACAGCAGCACATTAACAAGGGAGTGATTTCCACTCACTGGCCTGCAAAGGACTCAAATTTCCAAAACACATATGGTGCCAGATGCCTAGGATTTAGAAATAAAATCTGACATCTGGGGCTTTTTAGCCAGTCTCTTTAAAAAACAGTTGTAGAAAATTCAAGCCTTGAATTTTTATGTACGTTTTTTAATTACTTAAAGTCCTTCTTTTTAATTTTTTACAGCATGCCAGTAGGAGTTTGAAAAGCAGATATAAAAACTTACATTACAGCTGAGAAAACACAGCTTTTATTCTTTGGTTTGTGGGGTTGCCCAAGTTTTTCTTTGTACACATGAGGTTTAGATATCATAACAATGTGTGCTACCATTTCAGTGCAGGGGGTAGAGAGGGGGGAGGAAAAACTTCTTCAAGACTCTCTAAACCACCAAGACTCTTATGCCCTTTTTCCTTCTTAAAGCTCAACATGTGGTCTTAATCTTAACACTTAAGACCTGAAAACAGTTTTCCAATTTCCGGACTGGCTCCAGGCCACTGACAGGCCACAGTTCCCAAGGAAAATTGAAGTAGAGTGTTGTGACCATAAACTGGCTTTCATGGTTGGGTTTACAGCTGTGCCACTGAGGGATTCCTACCGTACAGTGTGCACACCACATAGTCAGCTGTGGCCCACCAGTTACACACCATCAAAGGGTTTGTATGAGATTAAAGTATAGGTAAGGGGAGAAGACAACTGTTCATGCTATAGGTAAAAGACTGTAAGCATTTTCTAAGGGATTTCACAGTAAAAAGGAAAATCTCTCCAGAGTACAGAGAATACTGCAAGATGACTGGGCCCTGAATAATCACAAGTTTGTGAGTGAAAGGAAGACTTCATCTCTATGTGACTGATTCAAATCCATCCCACCTCACGTGTAACCAACACTTACTGGCTCACAGAACGCTTAGGCCAATGGCTGCAAAGTACTTTGGAGGTGAAAAGCACTAATTCTCATTGCCAGAAAGAAAATCAATTTTGGTTAAAAGTGGTTACTTGTAGTTACATGTGTAACAACACAAACTAGTCAGAACTGACGGTTTTATTGCCAGGGTCAAGTCAGGAGTCAAGGGGAATGGTCCACTGTGCATCACTAATGTGGTAGTGATGGGGCCACCTGTTACACTGAGATGACCAAAATCATTGAAACAAGAAACCAAATAGTAAGAATGTTCAACCATTACCTGGCCTGCATCTGAACAAGTGACTTAAATACAGTACTTCAAGTGTGTGCTTGGCTGAACAGGATTAAGTCATTGTTCTGACAATGTGCAAGGGTACAGGAGAAATATAAGCATGTAAAATTACATATTACACACAGATAAAACCTCTGCACAACTGGCCTTTACCTCGTTTGGTCAGTGGACTAACAGCACAACTATTTCATCTCAAATGCAATGCAGAAGATACAGGGCTGAGAACAGGTCTGAGGACTCAGACACACAGGCTGCATCCAAAGCTATATAGCAAAGCCTTCTCACAAGTTAGATATATTTCACTGAGTACCCAATTAATATTCAGTGCTTTAAACAGATCACTTATGGAGAAGTCAGATGCAGAGAAACTGGCTGGGGATATGACAGAGCTGAAGGCTGGATTGTGAACCTAGTAAGATGCTTTCCATGTGCCCACAAAAGAAGCCATGCATGTTCCAAAGAAGATGGTGATGTTCTAAAGGTGAAGAGTTGGAAGTGGATACCTTAGAAGCAGCCAGTTCTTGGGTGAGCTCCTGGATTTTCTGTTGTTGCTGGATTAGCAGTTCCTGGACAGCTGCTAAAGTTGTCTGTAATTGAGTCACTGTGAGGGAAAAAGCAGGAGAGTGTTAAACTGAGATACATGCACACATACACACTCACACACGTCCTTCCTGCTGTCTAGCTACAAAGATGCCTCTATTCCTACTATATTTAATTTATCTACGCCCGCCTGCTCACTTTAATCCATATGATTTATCTGCACTACGGGTAATCTACCTGCACTGCATCTAACCTCCAGTATTTCTAGTTTATCTTTCCATTGTATAGATGTCTATAGCCCACAGTATATCCGTCCAAAACCTCTCCCTTCTAATTATATTGGTTTATGATTTGTACATCTCCCTGAACTTATACAATGCTTGTATCATTTATCTATCTTGGGCCTCACGCAGGCAAACACTGGGGCTAGCTCCAATCTGGGAAGGGGCTGGTCTCAGGATTGACCTTAGGGTATCATGAGAAATGAAAGATGCTTTTCTTCTCACCCTCCACTAAAAAGTGTAATTAGCATCCTCCCGCTCTCAACCCACCAGCTCCTTCAACCCCAACATCTTTAACAAACTTACTGCTGAAAAATCATACTTTTTTCCATCCCACCAACTGAATATACTTTGCGTTTCCCCCTTTTATTTCAAGAGAACACCCTGTATTCCCCTCCTACACCCCAGCAAACACTGAAGAACTTCTGCTGGACTCCAACTCCAGCTGTAGGAGAACTTTTTCTACTTTGGTACTTTATCCAAAGCTTCCAGGCAGTAAACAAGCTGATAAAATAAAATAAAATTAAAAACTCTATTGGTATGACAGGTAACAGCTAATCCAGACCATCATTAGGGCATCGGGTAATGAACAGACACCCTATAGAGTCAATAACAGAGAAGGTGGCTAAGGTCAGGGAGGCACAGTAATTACAGACTCTCCTGACCCTTCCTTGGATTTTCAGATGGAAGGTGGGGGGAAAACACCAAAAAAAAGCCCCTGAAAACATCAGAGAAGCAGAAATTAAAAATGAACTTTACAGCCCTCCGAAAGGCTGTCATTTTATTCCCCTTATTAATATTCTGAGGTTGGGAGCCTTTCCGTAAAAACATAATTAATTGAGGCCGCGCCGACAGTAAACAAGCAATTTCAAATTAAACCGAAATGACGGCGGCTTCATTTGCAAATGTGAACAGATTCTCAGAGCAGATAAATGAAGTCACCACATAAAGTGGAGAAGGAGGGAAAGAAAAGGGTGGGGGTCTTGGCAGAATGGAGGATACAGGGAAAAAGGCTTTGAGGGGTGAATTGATGGAGTCATTAATCTTTACCTGTCTGTGTCACACTGCCACTCATCTCAGAAATGTTTGACTCAATCCTCTGAAGTTGTTTCCTGTCTTCTTTGCCTCCCATGATGAGAGGAAGCAGGTATTTCTGCATGGAGTACAGAAACTTTTTTAGGAAATGGGGATATGCAAAGCGGTCTTTCTAATCTACCTGAAACATCCTCAAAGCCCACCACCCAAACCTCAGCCTTTATCACAGAGCCAGTGATCATTTATCCACACACCTGGCTGAGAAAAGAAATTCCCTCTACAGTAGGCGTTAAATAAGTTGTAGAAGAGAAGATATGAGTTCTGTGGTCACATTTTTGGGGGTGCTAAAAAACAGCTCCTAACTCCATTTAAGGTTTCCTGGGACAGCTCTCAGTCCAGAGAAACATCCATCACATATAGAGTACAATTTCAGATCTTATGCTCTCAAATGTGAACACGTTGATGTGTCGCAACATTTGAGCTACATCCACGAGGCAAGAAATGCAGAAGTGGGAAGAAGAGGAGAAAGGCCCAGGAAAGGCCAGAGGAAGCACAAGCCAGGGAATGAAAGGTATTATAAAATCTTTTGAACCATGGCAGGGGAAAGGTTGCGAGTCATGGAGGGAAAAGGAGAGATCTGGAGCACAGGGAAGAGAACTAAGGAACCAGGGCTAAAGGAAGTGAGAAACAAGCTAGTACAGGATGGGAGGCAGTTCAGTGACACTGTACACAGCCATGAAATGTACTTCACTCTGCCCTTGCAAGAGGGTGGACTGGATCTAATAGGTCACAACTCTCCTCTAACTACCATGGATCCTTCTGCAGCACTGCTCCTATGAACTGAATATGCACTTTAACAAGAGCACATCCAAGCACAACATGGCAGGTGAAAAAAATGTGAGAGAAGGGTGGTCTACGATGTGGAAACAGCCCTGATAGTGCCTATCAATTCTTTTTCATCCTGGCTTTTGATGCATGTACACCAACTGTTGGGGCATACATACAGGATGGTTTCTGAGACAGAGCTGATTATCCAAACTGACATGTGTGGGACAGTCTTCTTTTACACTTAATAGCACTGGTTTAAGATTCCAGTGTCGCTGTACACAGCTCTTACCCTCACAAAGCACATGTACACGCACATATTTATACTCGGATGTTCTAAAAAGCAAATAGCTTTTGGTGACTCATAAACAGTTCTCTCTTAATCTTCACAGAACACACGTGGACAACTATGTTTTATCCTAGCATCCTATCTTTCATATAAAAATCACTATTTGCAAACTTCCTCAAAATCCCATGAAGGGCAGAGGGAATTTATCAATCTCCAAAGATTTCTTACTCCTATAAAAGAATATGGGTCTCTCTAGGCACACAATATGCCTTGTGAGGTTTGGATACACAGCAGAGCAAGATCTGTAAACAAAGAATACAGCAGTAGGATATATTAACAGCATCAGTGACATTATGCCAAAAAATGTATGTAAATCATCAGTATGTGTTAGGTATGTGTCATTTAGTAACACCAATGCGTTCAGGTCTGCAAGGCCCAGCAGCTGTTGTCTTAACATCTCTCTGGACACTCATCAGCCCCACCATTCTTTGCAAGAATGAAAAGATCAGTAAGGTTGGCATCACTAGTTTAATATAAAAACATAGGGACAACATATCTCAATAAAAAGCCGTTCTCTTAAATCATGTAACTTTACATGCAAGAACG
This sequence comes from Phoebastria nigripes, assembly GCA_035582835.1. Classification (NCBI taxonomy): domain Eukaryota; kingdom Metazoa; phylum Chordata; class Aves; order Procellariiformes; family Diomedeidae; genus Phoebastria; species Phoebastria nigripes. The sequence goes on along the minus strand of JAYKAV010003044.1, from coordinate 5,420,887 downwards.
TGTTTCTTAATCTGGCCTCTCTCTTAGCTTGAGACCCAGAAAATTGATAGGACAGGATAAGAAAAGTAGTTTTAAACTAGAAGGCCAACACTTTTATTTGTAAAATAGATTTTACTAAACAAGACAGTAATAGTTAATTAAAGAACAAACACACACGAAAACCATGAACCTCTCGTTAAGTCTCCATCTCTGTCCCTTTTTCAAAAATAAAACACAACTTCTACTGGACCAAAGCTCTTTACACTCTGCTGTGTTGACCTAAACCACTTACGTCTTTCTACGTAGCCACAGAGTATGGTTGTTTACCAAAGACATTATCTAATGTCACTTACCGCATTGCTGGGAAGCAAACCAGAGTGAAAGAATATGTTCAATTGGAGAAACATTGCACAAGAAATAAGAAGGGGCTGCTGTCTCTACAGCAGACACACGCTTGCTCTACCTTGTTCTAAGCACGTTGGAGTAGAACTACAGGATGTATGGCAGACCCAGAAATTAGCACCTTTTCAACGTTCTGAGTGGTCAAAGAAGATTCTTTCCTACCCATGGTGCAGAATCACCAGTGGCAAATCATTAGACTGGGGCTATGACAGTAATGTCTGCTGGCCAATGTTGGGAAAATCCCTTTACTGAACTGTGCTCAGTTTCCCCAACTTAAAAAATTCCAAAATATATCTACACGATGAAAATGACCTTGTTTCTAGCAGTTTGAGATCCACTGCTAAAAACTAGTTTTGTTTGGTTGCCACTTTTTGACTCTGCATTTTCATGTTAAGTGTCTACATTTCTCAAATGTACCAATGTCAGTGCCAGTAAGAACAGAGATGCTTCACCAACTTGGAACCAACATGATCATTTGGACACAAGCAGCGTTACATCATTCTCTCAGAGTACAGTGTAAGAGTAGTGAGGGAGATATTACCTTGTAGAGCTGGTGGAATCCAAAGGCAATTCCTGCCATTATGATAGCCAAAGCCCCATAATCTCGCCATCTGGAGCCAGGTGGACCTAAAGGCCAAAATCAAGAAATAATCATAGTCAGAACTGCAGGTGACAACATTTTCATACACCCATTTTATCAGAGAAAAGAGCAATGAATAATGCCAGTTCTGCTGTTTCTTAGCAAGCATAGATTTACTGAGCAGGGGGCACTAAGATGCTGGTAGTCCCTCAGGTACAGTGTGCAGGCTTCTGGCCCTAGGACATTGAAACATCTGTCCAGACCTCTAGCATTGACCCTGGCGTTGCACAAGGTGTCAAAGGGAGACAAATCACAGCAGCAATGAAAAAAGTTCCATCAAGCTGTTTTGCCCTACTCTTTCCTTGCAGAAGACACTCTGAACCCTACTGCACTTTCCCCAGATAACTGTCTGTGGTGTTAGTGCTAGCTAAGGTTAACTCATTACTTGAACACCAATTGTTCTTCACTATCATAATTTTTGAAAAAGGAGACAGAGCCAGAGACCCAGAAGAGTGCAGAAAAAAAGAAAGAAGGAAATGTTTTGAGAAAGAAGAGAAATCAGGGCAATAAATGGGTCTATGAACACTGTGTCAGCAATTAAGGACCATTTCAATAAGGAAGGATCCAGTGTCTTTCAAGCCTGAATTACGAATAGGGACCAAAGCACACATAAACAACAGAGAGAAAATATGCAATTAAATATCTACAGAGAGAGGTAAAGAAGTAGATAAAAGCTTGAGATATTTAACACACAATTCTGCACAGAAGCTTAGAGACTCCACAGAGCAAAGCAAAGATATGGTATGCTCCGCTCCTTCAGGCAGAATCAGAAGACACCTGTAGTTTTCCACCAGCTTTATCCTTTCACCTCCCTCGCAGTTCCCTTAACGAAACTTGTACTGCCCCCGGTTTTCTTTAATAATAAAGAGGATGCCGAGTGATCTTTCCTAAAGTTCAATGGCAGGATGTGGGCAGAACTGATGAGGTGGAGGCTGGTGTACAGTCTCCAAACAGACAGATCCAAATCTACATGTGACCTACARTGTCTCGGAAATGCATTCTGTTCTCCGAAGTTTCAATTTAGGCTTTCAAAGGGCGGCTTAACTGGCTGAAATGGCTGGAAGCTTGTCTCCTTTCTGCTTTGCTCACCTATTGCCATTTTTCCTGTTGCTGAGATCCTCTACAGGCATTTCATTGCAACAGTTACTCCTAATCCCAGCCCTCAGGCTCTACAGACAGGCACTAACTCTCAAATTCTGGCGCTCATAGCTCATTGCTACGTTTTAGGACACAGCTCTTCAAATTATGCACTGGCTAGAAATGTGAACAAATTAAAGCAGCTCTGTCAGAACTGGTGAATAGTGTCACCAGCAGTATTTTGGGTTGCTGCAGTTGCAGTTTTGGAGCTTAGGCACATGAGAAAATTATCATAACTTTTTAACTTAATGAGTTAACACACGTCAGCTAAGCTGCAGTAACTGGCTGTGTACATGTCAGGATTTAAAATGATCTCTGGCTAATCTTGCTGCAAACCCCAGTCATCCATCCCACTTTCCCCTCCTTACTCTGCTCCCACTGTTGTTTGTGGTATCTGAAGTCTCTTGGTTGTCCAATTCTCTGCCCTGAACTTCTGACTAAAAATATCCTTCTATGACAACGCAACTCGTTCCAGGCTGAACTGCCTACTGTAAAGGGTTAATTAATCTCAGACGGTCTGTGGGTCCAACTGTGCCCTGTCCATGGCAGTCCTTGACTGGCTGTCCCTAACTACCTCCCAGCTGCGGTGACCTCTGAGTAGAACAGAGAGACACCTGTAGGACCCTGTCCGCTTTGCCCTTTCACCTCACTCATCTCTCCCTCCATTCCTGTAATGCTTGAGCTAAGAACATTTTATTGCCCCCTGGTTTTCATTATTAATGAAAAGGGACCAGAATGATCTTTCCTAAAGTTCAGAGAGTCTATAAAGACAAGAAGCTGAAATGCCATTTTACTCGTTTTAGAGATGTGTGAAATAATTCTGTCTCGTGGCAAAAAAAAGTGAGGGGGGTGGAGAGGAAAAGTGAGTGAGTGAGGGACACAGTAAAGGCTCTGCATTGACCACATCAACTTTACAATGTTATGAAGAATGTCACAGCTCTGCCTAAAATCCACATTCAATCTTCCTTTTTCTCTGCAATGCTCTAATCTAAAACGTGGGGTGGAGAGAGGGTTAGAAGTTTCTCGGTTGTAACCTCAGTGCTCACACCGACTTCTCTGCATATCCTCAATTTCCCCACTTGTAGAACTGGAATAAAATTCAGAGAAAGCGAAAAAGCACTAATAGCCCAGTTACTCTTCAGCTTAGGCACTGGGGAAGTAACAAACCATTCTACATAAGAGACCCTCAAAAGACAAATGGAAGGGATACAGACATTTTCTCCAGCTCTAAGTCTGTGTTTTCTGTAAGTATATTTAATTTTCACAGCAGCAACTGTAAATTGCACTTCCAGAGTAAACCCTTACTATTTTTAAGATCCCCATTCATCTCAGAATTAACTTTCCTGACATCAATTAATTAGGCCTTGTGCATCCAAGTAAGGTCAGCCTCACTAGTATCCACATTTAAAACTGTAGAAACTGAGGCTGGAAGAGGTGATTTTCCAAGAGCAAATAGTGAACCCACGGAAAGGAGTTGAGGAAAAAAAAGAGTTTGGATTCCAGTTACCATTTTTAATTGTAAGAGAAAACAGTCTGTATTCTACAGCCTCCCACATAATGAAGACATGGGGGGATGGGGGGGGGGGAGAAAGAGATCCAAACAGCAAGAAAAACAGTCACTGGAGATGACTTTGAGCAGGTGTAAAATCTGCACAAAACCCCATAAATGGAGACCATAAATACCATGGGGAAGAACACAGACAATACCTGGATGATAAGCATGCAGCTTTGCACACCTAGCTCAGAAACTCCCCTGAGTTTGCTTGTAATTATAGGGGTTAGAAAGGTAAAAAAAAATATAAACCCAATTAATCATTTAAATATTTAAAGTCAGATTTTTGTCCTCACTGCTGGATTAGTATATTTCATAATGCCAACAGCAGACAGCCCTGGTTTTTTACTGGGGGTTCATTTTAGAGCATGTTTAAACTAGTCAGATTGAGTGATGCTTCCAGCAACTAATCGCATGTCAAATAAAAGATATTTTATGTAATAAATTACTGCTACAAGTAATTCAAATGTCATTTATCAGTTTTATTATCAGTCAGGCAAAGTCTTGTTTCTCTATATTAATCAAATTCAAGCTTTTTTTAAGCCTTTTTTTTTTTAAGCCGTTTTGACACCTCTTGGCAAAAGTACAAACTGGAGGGAAGGAATTACTCCTCCAGAACAGGAGGAGAAATAGTAGAGATGGTATTGAGTGTCTAGAAACTTAACTCAATTCTTGCCTCTTCCTCCCAAAAGTTATTATTGCATCTCTTAAACCAAACCCAGGAGGAGTTCGGCATACAAGAACTATGCTACTCTGAAGGCTTACAAATATGCTTCTTTCTCGTTACCTCTTAAAGAATAAGAAAGTACTTACATAGGTAACAGCTATTTCCAACAAGACATTAGAACATTAAGTAATACCTACACTAGTGGTTCAATTTGTACAAAAGGAAGTATTTAAGTGGTATGAATTATTTCCTGCAACTTTAAAAATTACAACAGACTGAGTTGACAACAGCAGGAGATCAAGCAAGTAAAATCAAAAGGTGTGCACAGGATTTATTGCTCTGACTCTACAAGAGTGGACATCTTAGGCTGGAGTCGCTGGCAAGATCACCAACTCAGCTGTTGGTGCTGAATGAACTCTTAAGATGGTTTGGAAGCCATCCTGAACTTCTGTACTCGTAACCCACAGTTTTAACGTAATTTTTAAACATGAAGCAGCAACACCTTGCRGGGAGGGGGGACAGAGAGAAGTTAGGTTTCTTAAGACACTAGCCACTGCTTTTCAGCACAGTACCCTCCTCAACTGTTTTCTCCTTTTTGCTCTGTGGGGGGTAATTCTTTCTCTCTAGTTTTGTGATTTTGTGTAGAGGTGTCAAAACTACTCAAAAAAACCTTAAAAAGAACCAAAAATATCAAACACAAAGTGGTTCACAGTCTTCAGGACCTAAACTCCAGCAGATCAGATGCTACTTCACAAGAAACTCAGATGTCTTCTTTGGGGAAGGTAAACATAGCTCATAATCTTTTTCAATATAAGCTCTTCCAATATAAGTTGTTCCCATCAACGAATCAACTTATAGATTCAGCAGTCTACGTATCTCATTAGTCCTTTAGATATACTTTTGAACCTTGAAGCATTCCAACACTAGTGTCATGAATACTCTGTAAGAAGATAAGCATAACAGATAGACAGAAAAAGTAGTATCTATCTTTTCTGTACATGACAACCCCTGACAAATCTGTGAAAGATAAATTGACTTAGTAAACTATCACAGAAACAACTGTCCTGGAGCAGATTTGGACCAATTCAGAAATATTCATTACAGGATTAGCATCCAACTGATGAAATAACCTACAGCAAACAAGGCACCTTGAAAGAGCACTGAGCCACTGCACAGTCTCATCCATCAGCTCTAGAGAAATTCACATATTCTTTTTGCAGTTCTGATACCACGGAAAGCACTTAACAGGAAGACACAAAGGCGGATCCATCATTAACACCACCAGTACTACACCAGTGAAAGACTAGAATGGGGCACAGATGACACCTAATCAAAACAAATATTTTGGTCAAATGAATACCATGTATATTTAGTTATTTATTCTTTTTATACATCCATTTAAAGGTTAAGTTTAAATAGAAGGTCTACAAAGAATGGCTAGAGAGGGGAGGAGCAATACCTAATGAACCTATTGTCACCATTTCCCCGATTTTGGGGGTTGCTAAAAAAGACTGGCTCACAGGCAAAAGCTTTTGGTTCAAATTATTTAAAAAGCACCAATCAGATCATAAAGCTAGAGCACCAGTTTACAATTACAACCCCTACAAAAGCTTTACTTTGGTGGTATTTTTATTCACCTCTGGTTTCTGAGCATTACAGAATGATACTTTCAGACTTCTCTTTGGAGCTGTTACTGGGAACATTTTGATGTTTAAATATTAGTTAAAATTCTTACCTAGTAAAAAGAAATGGGGAGCTGGTGCTTTGAGGAAAGCCAAAATAGTAAAAGGAAAAAAACTAAACAGTGATAAAGCTGCAAGGGTTAATAATGATGACAATGTTTTCCAGTTTGAATTGCATACTTCCTTCCTGCCCTACTCATATTAGTGGAACACTATAAAGTAAGGGCAGATTAACTCTTCCAATATTGGGTTGTGATAAGAGTTAGCTGAATGAGCAACGGATAGCGCTGAGAGGGATCTGGCAGTGTTTCTTCAGCAAGAGAGCAGATTTTGCTTTTCTGGCATTTTCTGTGAACTACGGCAGACAGATATTAGCCCAGGAGGCAGAATTCAGTCCTGGAGTTCACCAGTACACCCAATACAACAGTCAGAAATATTGCAGTTCTGAGCCCAACAAACGTTTTTCTTCCCAAACTGTGCCAAACCAGAGTATTTAAAAACTCAGAAAGCAAGTCTAGTATTGTCTCTAGCAATAGCAAAACTATGCCATAAACTAATAAACACAGCCCTAAGGGGACTGTTACATCGGTCAATATCTGACCTAGAACTGTTTAGGAGCAGTATCAAAATCCTATTCTTAATACTTGGCAGGTAAGCGAAGTGCTTTTCAAACTGCCAGACACACATGTGAGCTGAACAGCTTCTTTTGATGGATTTTTAATGGTGTGTACTTTGGTTTTTATTGTTTGGAGCTTAGATACTTTTTTGCGAGGTTTGTTTTAAAATGCAAATATATATGTAAATTTTGAGTCTACACAGATTATGTTGGGACTTTAAAAATTCTTTGAGAGTGTATTTTGTACACAAAATCATACAATCTTATCCACACAGTCTACACAGAATTTCTGCTGTCATCCCTCAGATTATTTAAGATTGAAGAGAGAAAGATTGTTAAAATTAAGGATCCTTTTATTATCCGTTTATTAATATTTGTAACCTGATAGCACTCTTAAAACTCATTCATACTGGGGGTCCATTGTGCCAGACCTTAAACTCACACACAGGAAGTCACAGACTAAGTCCTGATGACCTTATATTCTAGCTTGCTGTTCATGCTGAAAATACACCTCTTTCAAGTAACTGTTCAAGGCATTAACTGTCAGAGTTCAAGGAGCATCTGGATGACGCTCTTAGTCATATGGTTTAGTTTTAGGTAGTCCTGCGAGGAGCAGGGAGTTGGACTCGATGATCCCTATGGGTCCCTTCCAACTCGAGATATTCTATGATTCTGTGAACTGATTGGTTGCCTGACTAGTTAAGAAAATAAGTCTTCTAACTAAAATACAAAACTTTGGGATGATGTCCAACAGTTTATTGAACAGAGTCCACTGTTTCARTAACTAAAGATGTAAGTGTGTTGCACTTTTATAGCACCTTCTATCCAAGAATCTATCAGCTCTATCACATATTAATTATCTAAATATTAGAAAAATCCTACTGATGAAGGGAAGCATGACCTTAAGTTTTAGAAGGGAAGACCGAGTCCTGTGTTGACTAAATGCTTTTTTCAAGTCCTTATAGTGGGTCAGAATCTAATTTGTATTGACTATACACCTTCAGGTCAAGAGGTGTCATAGGCTAGTATGTATGTTTGTTTGTAGACGATGATCATTTGCATCTCCTTTTCCTTGTGTAACATGATCTTGTCACAGGCATCAACAACTATTAAGTGCATTCAAAGTAACATTTGGTCCCCGATTCTGGCAAAAAATATGGCATTAGTTGAATTGAAATCTAGGATCCGGTGCAGAAATCTGTGAAATTGCTGCAGAAATCACTGCAGAAAGCAACAGGACCAGATGTTTTTCAAAGTGTTACTTACTATACACCACAGGGTGAGAGGGCTGAGTTGGCACCAGCTGTGTAGAAGGACCTGGGGACTGTGGCTCATCCGTGCTTGTGCCCGACTGCTGGAAAGCCAGGTCAATTTCTTCATCTGTCAGGCCTGGGGGAGCAGAGGAAATGAAATCAGTTTAGCACCTTTACCCACTTGATGCACGCATAATTAAATTCTCAAGCCAGGCAGAACCCTTTCAAGCTGCAAAGAATTTTGGCACTGACTTGAGCAGTAATGCCTCCCCAATTTTAGATTCACTGGAATGTCTCCCTCTCTCTTTCTCTGTTGCAATTTAACCTTAAGCGACAGAATATTAGCCTCAACGCTGCTTCCAAATGTGGCTCATTCAATTTCCTTAATTTATCCTTGAGTTTATTGCTGCTTTTGAAGTAGCTTTCTATTGCAATTCTCCATTCTTCCCCCAAAAAAAAGATACCATCAACTGCAAATGTGGCTCATTTTAATCTGTAATGGTGTAAAAAAAAAAAAGAGGGGAAAAAACTAACAATAATGCATGAAAACAGACAGGGAAACAAAAAACTAATTATTGGGTTAGACGACTAATTAGTCTAGATCGTTTCCGAAGACGGGAATAATTTGCTTTATTTTATGACAAATGCAGAAATAAAAAGAAAAAAATCAGGACTGACTGTGATTAGTATGAATGGGACACAGAATGTAAGGAGGAAATAAAACTATAACAAAACAGATCAAAACAAGGCCAAGCCCAAACTTTCAGCTCAGCATTGCCCCGGCCTATTGCTGCATGATTAGATTGCCCCAGGGCAGCCTGGTTTTTATTTCACGCAGAGCTGTAGTAACACTGCACACATGGTACATGTTGGTGCAGTCATTCCTGCCATCAGGAAATGCCAGGATGACCATCTGTAATTGGCCACAACATATGGAAAGGATTTGGCCAACAAGGGGGAAAAGAAAAGCAGCTAAAGGATTCACGATGACCAGCATCTGTGAAGAAGGAAGCACAGCTGGATTATTTTTTCCAACAGTAGAAAATATCCTCTAGAAAAAGAATTCAGTACTCAGATGGCAACCACGATGTGGGGCCTGGACAGCTCTGTATTATTTGTTATGTTATTCTCCTGCACAGAAGCAGATAGAAAGCCAGTGTCACTGCTACAAGGAACACGTGAAGTGACTCAAGACCTTTTACTATACATGCAGTGTGTATGCAAAAACATTCAGAAAGGTTGGAAGTGAGAATATAGATTTAAGGAAAGAGATTTAGAAGAGAAGAGACGGACCACTTGATTCTCACACAGTTGTAGGGACTGAGCACAGTGAGGAAAATGGTATGAATATGACAGCAGTGGGAGAAAAATGGTGGAATACTTTCTCTCCATCACCTCCACTCGAGATCCATGGTGGTAGATGAAATTCCTGAACTTAATCCTTTAAAACACTTAGCTCTTTAACATTACAGGGAGATACAATATAGAAAATGGCCAGGCTTCTGGGCATATTACCTAAGTTTCAAGAAATTTTTTCAGGATCTTAAACTTCACTGCATGCTGGGGGTCTAGACAGAATAATCTGTAGCACAAACAATATTGCCAGAAATAAATACACAAGTCTGTCTCAGAACTGTTATTTAATATCATAAAGCACTGACACAGTGCTTCTGGTATTCAGAAGGCTTTGTAACTATTAACAGATCTTTCCCTATTCCTGTGAGTATGTGAGATACTGTGAGTTCCTGTGAGTTACTATTTTATCTACTCTACAGTGCAGATACTGACGGACAGAGAAGTTAGGTGATTTCTCTAACATAACAGAATATTGTCAGTGTCAGATACAGTATCAGAAATCTGAAGTTCCTGATCTCTGGTCCTGCAATCTGACAAAATCACCCCTTTACTTGTATTTGATGCATGCCTGAAATCGTAAGGAACCAAAACCACCCATAACAGTGTGGAACAAGACTTGCACTGAGAGTAATAAAAGGCACATCAACACAACTCAGCTTACTGTTGTAGTCACAAAAGCAATATTTATGGTGTCTAATCCATGTTAAAAAGCGAAGTCCTAATCAGAAAGAAACTGTTTTAACCAGCTCCTAATTATCCAATGTAGGAGAAAGCATAAACAGATGCCAACACGGCAGATCACTAGCAACTATGGAATTTCATAAACATGGAGACAATATTAGCTGCTGGCTGCAAATGCGGATCCCACTAGAATAGGGCATTTTGTTCTATTTCCATGCAAAGATAGCAAATGTGATAGTATTTAACACTTAGAAATGTACAGAAGTTATGGAGGATCCTTACTTCATTCTACAAAAAGAGCAGGAAACAATGCTTATTGTTTCCTAACCATACTGCCCCTTTGATTCTCATCCTGTTGGAGAAAAAAAACTAAAATCTTTTGCAGATAAAATGCACTTCTAGGATTATTCTGGTCTTGCCAACTAGTGACACATTGAAGTATCACTATTTCCATTAAAACCCTGCTGTACTGTGAAGAAAAAGCTGATGTGAATGATAGAACGATGGGAAACGTCATGTTTGAGATCCTGGTTTGAATCCTGTGCAAAGTAGTGCAAATTAAAATTCTTACTACTTCCCTGGACTATTCCGCTGCCTTGAAGTGGTCTTGTTCATGGTATTAGTGGCATTATACAAAAGAACATCACAACTACATCCCTCCTTAATTATCAGAGGAGAAGACTGGGAGTGCCATCACCTTGGAACGCCTCCTTTTTATTCATCTGAATAAGATGTTTTTAAGGCCCTGTCATTTTGGCCTCCAAGCATCAAGGGAATAATCTCCTGGAGCTGATTCCTTAAGCATAAATATGGAGTAAGTCTGCACTGCAACTAGTCATCTGTGGATTCAGAAATATACCTGTCTTCATGGTTGTCATTTCTCACACACACTAACAAAAACGTACAAGATATTCTAAGACTGTCCTCAGGCAATTATAACTAGCTCATCAAAATTCCCTTTGGACTGAATTTTTTTCAGATTCACCACCTACACACATGTATGCACACAGTATGAGTTTTCCATGCCCCAAATTATTCAACCTCAATATATTAATTACATAGAAAAGTGGGAATTTCTAAACCAGATCAAAGTGTCATCTGTTCCAATATCTCACCTTGCTTTATTTTATCACAGTCCTTCTATCACTGCATTATATAAAAAAGTATCCATGGTCCATTCATTGTTCTAATCTAGCAGGAAGTTGGTAACCCAAAAATAATACCACTTCCCTCGGATGCAAAAGCAGTGGCACGAGAACTGGAGCTTTGTGTCTAATATAACTCTCAAATAGGTATGTCAAGAAAATCACCTCAGTTTAACCAAAGAATTGCTCTAAATCCACTTTCTCAACACTTTGGAAAACAAACATTTTAGTTGTTCTGGAGTTTCAGCAAGATCAAGACCATGCAGAATGCAAAAGGTTAAAAGGAACAATAAAGGAAACTGCCAATTGTAAGTGAATTATATTTGGCTTTGAAAGCTGAGCCACGGCTATATTATAAAAGGCATCTCTTTGCGTTGTTTACCATCACCCTGACTAATGCAGACCTTTTTTTTTGTTTTAAATAATCTCATGCAAATTAGACACACACTTCCTTCCAGTTGATTGCTATCTGCAAGGAATAATCTAACCGCAGAGGGTACTGAGCAAGGACTGAGCTGAGGAGAAGGATGCAAGGAAACTGTCTTCATAGCCCTACAGAATGCAAACCTATTCCCTTCCCCCAACCATCCATTTCATTCCTCTACAGCACCACAGCCATTGCAAAGAATTAGTCATAATTTTCACAAAGCCTTAAAATTTCCTTTTCAGGCTTCTGGGTGTTGATTTGAATAATCCAGCACCCATGATTGTTTTGCACTCAAACGTTCTTGCTGACCCTCTTCTGTGATTGTCACTGCTGCCACTCAATTTTCAGGGATCACTCAGCCTCTGTAAATTGTAGTCAAACACAGAATGAGAGCAAGTCAGAGAATAAAATGGGTTGTCACAAACATCTCTTGGTGCCTGCACCTCGGGTATTGTATAAAAAGCTCCTTTGCCCAAGAACTTTTAAGACTTGACTGTCTGTTTAGGCCCTTTTATAATATGTACTACTATTTAATATAAGGACCTCATGTACATCAAAATACTGTTCCTCTTATGACCACTCTGAAGTAGAGGAGTACTTAGAGAAGTACTGTTATCCATATTTTACAGATGAGGAAGAAGTGAGACGTTCAGATATGAGAAGTGCTCCGAAGTCAGAACTGAACCTCTGACAGTCAGAAAACAAAACTCAGGAGACATGAGTCCCAATTCGTTGTTTTACCATAAATCCATTCTTCTCTGTTTTCTGGATGAAACACAGTAGCAATAATTGCAATGCAAAACCCTTGCATGAGCTCAACTAGATGAGCCACTAAGTTTTTTCTTCTCTGACACAGGCTCTGACATTTCAGTGACAACCCTTTTTCCCATCCCATCCACTGAGCCTATCTTTTTCTTCATTATATTCCTCCTTGCATTGCTCAACCCAGTAATTCACGCAAGACTTTCGCAACCTGAAGGCAACATTAGTTTTAGGGAGAAAATTTCTGGTTAGGAAGAAATTAAGAATTCTGCCATAATAGGGAAGGGTGGTGGAAAGAATTAAGTTCCTTTTGTGGGTTTCCAGAGCCAGCTTTATTACCACCCTGACAGACCACCCTGGAGCAATAATCACACCTACCCTCTTGCAGGGACAAAAGGCAGGGAAGGGGTGCGGGGCGGGGGGTGGTATCTGTTGTTGTTTTCCTCACACATGCACACACTTTTTCTGTTAAGAAGACGACAAAACAGAAGTGGACAACTTGTTTAGCTACAACAAACTATATGACTACCCAAAGTTAGCGCATGGTATCATATGACTAAAAGGAAGATCTACTGGTAGACACCCTGAAATGACATTACACTCCTCTTCCTGGAAGCCACTGAGTCAACTCTGCTCAGAAAGAACATGGCCACATTTTAAAAGAATCATCATAAAAACCTTCTGGGATCTGATCCAGACTAATGATTCCACCTGTTCAGTCAGTTACATGCAGTGCTGGGTGATTTTGTTATCAAATGTTTGTCCTATATCCTACCCTGTGCTTAGTTGAACACATTTCAAAAAGGTCAAAAAGGCATAGTCCCCTGATCCATTTTCTTCCACACATCTTGGTTCATGGGGCATTCACGAGGCCGAGCCCAACCCAACATTTTAACAAAACCTAAGGTCTCAGAAACATCACTCTGATTTTTTTTACCCTTCATTTACATTAACACACTGTATTTGAATGTAAACATCCTGCTGCTGCACTTCCAGCTCAAACTTTGTATAAAGGAACCCGAACATCAAAGGGAAATTGACTGGTCTCAACTGTCAGGCTGAAAAATGCAGAAATAAAAGTAATTTGAAAAGTTACTGAAAGGGCTTTGACTTCTTACAGCTTTATTCATCTACGAGACTGTTAATTATGCAACTGCAATCTTTAAGAAACATTATGTAGTTTAACCCATCAGGGTGACTAAGCAGCAATCAGAACTGATAAAGGTGCTCTAACCTCAGTTGCACAGCACTAAAATAAGGAAGGAAAACCTGACTGACAGTACAATGCTAAGAATTACAGTGAGCCAACCAGGAAGGAAAAGGTTAAAATAAAAAGTATTTTTGGCATAACAAATATAAATAAATAAATAAATCTGGCAGCAGTTTCTCTTCCTGGCCAAGCTTTTTGGAGTCTATAATAAAATGAAGTGTAATGGAGGAGAGGAGGGCAATGTCAGAGGGTGAGGGTTTGGGAGAGAGGTTGTTAAGTATCTCCCTCTCCTCAGCTGTGTTTACTCCATTTACAGGACCCCAGGTGATTGATAGACAGACAAAAGAAAAGCAAGCAGATAGTAACCCCCCTCTGGGAGCATCAGTAAAGGGGATAACTCCTGACATCACCTAGAGCCCCAAACTCTCCTTAGCCACTTGTAATTAAAAAGACAGAGCAAGATATGCAAACCAGAGAAAAAGTAAAAGAGGATTTTTTTTTTTTATTTATTATTAACATTTTGTTGGAACAGTAGAGTGCAATAAGGACTCTCAGAGCCGTTAAAAGTCGTCGGGTGACCTGCAGACCCCTATTTCCCAGAGCCTTGTATAAAATTGAATTTTTTAAACATAAATTACACGTAATGACGACACTGTAAAAACTAACAGTAATGGAAAGCTGTGCTGTATTTCATTAGCCTGTATTATTCCGTGCCACCTGATCCAGCCGGGCCTTGTTTATGAGTTAGTGTGTTAGCAGATGCCGATGGAAGCATTTGCTTCGACCTTGCTCTTCTCATTGGGGCATGAAATTACGACGGCAGCACCTTGATATTACAGCCATAAATACAGTAAACTGCAAATTTAAGCCAACGGCTCCTATTGTCTCTGAACATAAAGCTGATCGGTATTTATTTAAAAGGAGAACGAAAAAAAATATTATATATCACCTTGTTTATGGGTCCAGTCCCCCCCCTTCCCCTAATCTGCCTTATTCACTTGGTTAAATACTAAACAAACAAACTAAATCCTCCCTATTTTCTACTGATTAAATATTCTTATGAAATGAGTATTGTCTTCAGAAAACTGGATCAAAGTATTTTCGCTCTGAATAAGAAAGGGCAAGCGACTTGCTTAGCAAAAAAACAGGAACAAGTACTACAACTTTTCTTCTCAGGTTTCTATATATGAGAAGTTCAGAATGTAAAATGAAAAAGTTACTTCTGGTCACTCATTCGTGTTTGTGTGTAACACGTATGTGTATGCACATGAGAGAGAGAAAGAGAAATATATTTCCTTCCAGTTGTTTTCTATTTAAAAATACCTCCCTTGTTAATACTATTTCAAAACAAGGAGGAAAGATACAGAAAAAAAAACTGCAGTAAGATTAATGGGAGGGGGAAAAAATGCATAGGATTCCTTCTCTGAGGCAGCAGACAGCAGGGAGAATGCTTCATTCTCCTATGGGCATTTTGGGTAAATACCCCCGTTCACTGACAACATACCCACTAAAATTTATTAGAGGGGAAAAAATCAAACACAAAGGCAAAAGGACATTGTAATATCACAAAGCATATCACAGCATAAATCACAGCATTATAAGTCAGTGCAAAATGTATTTCACTGGGAGTTTCAAGGCAGGGAAAATACAGTTTCACTTGTAGTAAGAGAGGTCAGGTCTTCCCCTTCTAATGTAAAGTAAGCTCCTTGCTTATATGAAGTATAGTATCTCTGTTCCACATAGAAAAAAAGGAAGGGATACCTTAAGTAAAAGCTCCCAATACTAAGCTATATATTTCAGGGGCCAAAGCACTAACAGGAGAATACGAGGAACAATATGCAGGACGAAGTGGCTGGATAATGGGACTCAGACTCGGGATTCTGAAATGCAAAAGTCCTATTAGATGCAGTGCTATCACAGCCTTAACAGGATTTGGACACCTCGTTTTTTAATTAATCTACAACAAATCTTCAGGTAGCAGACAGCATAATTCAACAGCCACAACTTTTGCTTCACAAAAAGTTCAAATTACAAAAAAGGCAGACAGCAGCACGACTCTAAATCAAGCAAGACATGTCCAGAAGTCCTCAGTAACCTGAATTACAGAACCAGAAGTTTTGTTACAAAGCCCAGTTAAATTCCTACACAACAAGCATATGCAAAAACACAGTGAAACTTCAGTCTTGGGTACCTTCTTCCAAAGACCTGTTTATTACAGGGTCATTCTAAGAATACCATGATCAGCAAAAAAGACAGAAGAAACAAGTCTTTCTGTAACATAAATAAAAATCTCTCCTTCTAAAAACAGGGGGAAATTTTATTTTATCATCATCTATGGGTTTTATTTTTAGGTCTCTTGCCTTCAGCTTTTCCTTTCTATTATCATACAAGCAGAAGAACAGTACCTGATAGAAAGCCTCCTTTGAGTGGACAACGGTAGAGTAAGTCCACCTGTCTATTGGACCACTAGTGATGAAGAGACAATGCATGTGACTAACCTGGAAGCCAATGTTGTAACACGGGAACACAGGACGTCCAGTTCAGCCAGTACATGATGTGAGAACACTACATAGAGAACAAAAACCTCTGCATATTTGAAATGATTTCAAATTAATATCTACCTTGGGGTTTGAAGGCTTTGAAGACTCTATGCTGGGATGCCAATTCCAAGATAGTTTATCAGGAATAGAACATAACCAAGGCTCTGACATTTGTTTAAAAGAAGCCCCTACATGGCAGAAAATCCAGATAATGGAAGAGACACTACTCTAGTAACCATAGTGCTGTCATAACTTGGTACCAGAACTGACAACCACCCTAGAAATAAGACTATGCATTCAGAGAAAACAAGTATTAGACACACTAAACGGGTAAGTTTCCAAGCATACCCAACCTGTGATCTGCAAATGCTTGCTGTTATTCCTGCAGAGAAACAAGTCTTATGGTGATGGTTCCTGATCCTCATTACTTGTATTATAATACTCCTTAGAGACCCCAAAAGGCATTCACTGTGCAGGTATTGTGCCAGGTACTGTGCAGAAACAGAGTAGAAGGCAGTCAGACCCAAAGCGTTCAACAGCCTATGTGAAGGAAAGACAGGTTGGAAAGAAAAACACTTCACACATAAAATGAAGTAACTTACCCAGAGCACACAGCAGGTCTATGAAATTTCCCTTCTATTAAATTGGGAACTACAACAAAAAACATTCTATAAAGGTGAAAGGATATTAATTTCTTCTGTAAGTTCATTTCCAAAAGAAGAACAGTTTGGTACATGACACTTCAAAAACCTAGAAACTGAACTTCATTACCAAAACTTACCACAAATTTTAAAAACAGCAGTGTCAGAAAACATTTGTGCTTCAGATCCATTTACTTTGTGTGAAAGAAAAATATTTTGTTAAGCAGCTTGTTGAGCAATACTAACAAAATGATTGGCCTTTGGCTACTCTTTGATCTGTGACAATATCTTTAGGAGCTTCTAAGGAGAAAGCCAGAGGTTGTCTTAAATTCGGCTAAGGTAAAACACTGGCAATATAGGAGGTTTGGTTTTGATCTACCTTTGGAACTCCAATTTTAAACTGTACTTCCAACAACTTGAACCAGCGCATCACAAGAATTCCAGCACTGAAGTAGAAGGAGCTGGCCTGAAGGATCTGCAGTCAATCAGACATCTGTAATTCCAACATCTCCTTTGTCACTACCGCAAAGAATAACCAGGCCTTTCAGTGGTATGGGCCTGAATACGGTCCATATTAGGTTTGACCTAGCAGCCTGGCCCTAATGTGGAATAACTCCAGATTAGAAGTCACTGCTGATCTGTTATTACTGGACTAGACTGGCCTACAATTCTAGAACCAAACTCTCTTTTTCCCCAGCTCTGCGTTCAAAAGAAAGGAATTGTGTAAAAGAACAGCAATTTCAAGCCATTGTAAGGAATTCCTTAACCAGATTTGTCAGAATATCTGAACGATGACTTAGTTTTATATCTAAGAATGAGAAAGTCTGTCCTGATGCACCATTCCCAGTTCCTTATATTACTCTGGAATTACTGATTGCCCCAAACACACTAACAAGAGCATCTGGATATTTTCTACATTAGACAATACCCGTCAGAGAGTAGCCTCTGCAGACTAAGATTAACTGCAATGTAAAGTGCAACTTGCCTCAGTGTTATTTATTTCCTCTTTTACTTTCAAAACTTTAAACTTTAGAAAGGAACAAAACAAACCCATTAGTCCAGACTTATCACATGAAAAATCATATAAAGTGTATACTAAATGAACTTTTAGTGTTTGAAGAATGCACAGAACGGAAGGAACACTGAATATGCAGTACGACAGTGCATACTGTGTACCCTCTCTGTCAGGAAGTTGCTATAAGGAGCATGTAACAGTAGCTACAGCTGCGTATTTCTAAGAAAATGTAAAAATACATGGAAGAATGTATGGAAAAATATATGGAAATGTAAAGAAACTAACACTGGGTGAGGAGCCATGAACACAGGAGTCCAAGTCCTTTTTCTGACAGATAATTTCTCACAACCTTATAGAGCATCTTTGCTCCTCTAACCCAGTTCCTATAAAGTGGAATCAACATTAGACACCTAGGAGTCAGGTGTCATCGCACTGAGAAGATAAGCTCAATTAAGAAAAAAGCATTTAAATACTACATATTTGACTATTATGGTACAAATGTTTCAGGTAAATCTGGTTTGCACTTCCTACAGAAAGACAGAGATGCTAATACACTATTTTAAAAAGACATGTCAGCAAGTATTCATTACAGATTATAAATCACCCTCGTTCTTCTTTCTTTTGTTTTAGAGAATTTTTTTTACATGCCATTAAAATATTGTTTGCTGAATGCTACTACAAAGCTAGCCACCTGTAAAATTAAAGGGTGATGCTGCCAATAACAGTGTTGAAATACCTTCTGTTTAAAAGGCAAACCTACTTTGTAATTTTTAACACAACTGTATAAATATTTCTCCACCCACCCTTCACAATTTTGTTGGTTACATCACGTCCATTTAGACAACAACCATCTATGTCATCACACAGGATGTTAATCTTGGGTGGAGAAGAAAGAAACAATAGCAAATGAACTTTTAAGAAACCAAGATTACACATTCAAGCAGGGTCCTTCGTGATAAAAGAAGAGTGAAGACAAAAAACATTAGGGGACAAGTCAACAAAATAGCAGAAGATCATTTTTCTTTTTTTTGTTTGTTTATTGTTATTTTCTTCTCCCCATGTGCCTTCAACAGCTCTTCAGAGTTCTGGAGAAAATTAAAGGAGTCTGGATTAAACGCCCAAAGGACGACTAATGCTAACAATACTAAAAATAACGAGGTTAAGTGGTGGAAAAACTACGGTGACCACACACGGAGAACTGGAGTGGTAAGGTAGCAAAGGAGTTTCATCATTGCTCCCTCGGGACACACACAGAACATACTAACTGCTTCTAGTTCTCTAGGGTTCCGATTACCATGCCAAACACACCTCCAGAGTTTCCTTATTAGTATAATAAAAAGCCTCTACACATTTGGGTTCTATTCCCAGCCTTGCTATTGACCTTGTGTAGGTCATTTAACCTCCATCTGCCTCAGTTTCTACATCTGTAAAACAGGAATAATATTACACAGTATCCTTTGTAAAACGTTTGAGACTGACACCGACAGTTATCATGTACAAAGACTAACACACAGTTTTAAGAATCTATACATACATTATATGCATTTGAGCTATGTAAGGCATTTGCAACAAATAATTTATTCAAGTAACAAGTTTAGCCTTTTTTTTTCTTGTGCTTGTAGATCATCTTTGGAAATACTTCCAGATTTCTAACTCTCACCAAACTACACAGGGACTCAAATTCATGCTTTGCTTTGACTGGGTGCTAAAATACATGGCATCTCTCTGGTCTCCTTTCGGCCAAGTGTTGCCCTCAAAATCCAGTCACTGGGGTTGAATGTTCAAAATGGAAATACCGAAATACCTATTTTTTTAACACTTCAGTGTTCTACTGCCTCACGAAAGTTCCAGCCCAGGAGTTAAAACGGGAGTGGCTACACAGAATTCACACAGAAACTGGAGTGAAGATTCAGAAACATTTATGGGCATGTTCCTGCAACATAACACAAGTCAGATCAGTAGGTGAGGCAGCTGAAGCAGCTAAAAAACTTGCTACTAGTATCAACTCACACAGTATGAGGATAGCTCTTGGAGTTCCAGGACTAGGAAATATCCCCTAAAAAAAGGAATCGCCTCACAAATAAAAAGGGAGTGAATAAAAATGGGAAGATATTCCCTTCTGGGCACTACATAAGAACATGTCTCCTTGCTGGGGTGCCAAACGGCTAATCAACACCGCTATACAGGGGTGCCCAAAGAGCTTTTCACAGAGTCGGAGTCAATGATGAAGGGCCAAGGATGCACTTTGCAGATCCCGCTCTCTCCACATAATTTTGCACACTACAGTCTTGAAGCACAGGAATCATGCCAGGCACAGGTGGAACACTGTTGCAGGGGAGGCAACTGTTTGACATGCTGTTGAAGGGGCAGACCTCTGAGCAGCAGCTTCATCCTTGGTCCCCCAGGGATGACAGCCCCCGCACTCCTGAGTGCCAAGTCCAATGACCAAATAGAACAGCTTACCCTTTATAGTCACCACAGTAGATGAAGTTCACCAAAAGGACTCAAAATTCTTTTCTTCCTCCATTTCCTCCCTGGTTTTCTTTTACTGCTACTCCTGTCTGTCTCAGGTGGCCTAGCGTGAAAAAAGCTCTCCTTTTATGATGCAATAGCTGGGACCAGGTGAGGCCCTGACTCTGCAGATAACCTAACAAATGGGCAAGAGCAGCTTGTGTTCTTATTGACAGTGCACGTGCTAGTAAATACCAACCTCCAGGGTATTCTCAGTAAACACACAGCCATCCCTAGCTTCTAAGATACACACACACACGCAAGCACTTGCTTTACCCGACACTGAACTCACACCTCACAAACAAATTATTTAACTACTCTATCCCCCAAGGAAGACAGCGATCATTTCAAATGCAGCTCCCTGCTCGTCTCTCACATACACGCAACGGCCTGATAGGTTAAATGCTGCCATTTAATTACAGTAATGGAAGCTGCTATTTTTTGGTTCCCTTGAATCCTCTCTCACTCTCTTTTTTAAACACATACAGAGTCATCTTTTAAACATGTATTTTATATTTCTGAGTTTAACAGCTGCATTCTCCTGGTTACTTGAAGAGCAGGAGCAATGATATTCTGATATTCTTCTCTGTACCTCTGAGCAACTAGCCTTTTAAATGCCACATAAAAAGGAAGACAGGTTGGGGGAGATGCTGTAAGAAGGGATACATGCTAAAGCTGCAGAGGCCAATCTGCCCCTTCATTTACTTAGATGGTTTGTGTTGTTTTTATTGAATAAAACTAGCTTAACCTCCCCCATGCCCCCCAAAGCAGCTGGGGCCTGGAGAGGATAAACACGAAAATGCTTTGAGTAATTTTACTGAAAATGCTATAAACACCAGTACATCACACTGACAGTATGTCACAGTATGGTTATATTTATATATATGACTGGGAGTCAGAATTATCTCAGATCTAACTGTTCTTAATACATCTGACTCAGTTTCCCCATCTAAAATGGGGATGGCATTTCCTCTGTTTCCCACGGAAATCTGGAGTTTACAAACTGTTTGGAGAATGTAAAGGTCTAACCAAGGAGAGAAAATGTAATCAGAAGTACATTAAATTAATCTTATAATCTTGCCATTCCACACATGGTGTCACAAGCTTAGTCAGTTAATATTTGTAGAGTACTTTGAATATGCAAAGTGGTATAGAAATATGGAATATATGTTCGTTATATTCTTGAGCATGCTGCAAACCACTTTTTTTCCTCGAGTGAATTCAGGAAAGGGGCTGTAGGTGGCCAAAGACTAGAGGGTTTTATGGTTAGTTATTACTGAAGGAGGACACCTAATACAGTATTACATGAGTAGCACAATAACTATTTGTGGATTTTACATTTTGTATTGTGTAGCAATTAGAAAAAATCCAGAAGCAAAGCATAAGTAGTTCCAAGTCAAAATAAATTCTTACCTATGCTAAGGCCACAACACTCCTAGAAAAATACCCATATTACACCTGTCCTCAGCTTTATTTGTCCTCTAAATGTGAAAAGCTTATTTATTTGTTCTGTGGCAGTTGGCTCACAGTCAGSCAGCCATCCATGCAGGGATATTGCCCATCTTCATTCTCTGGTACAGATATCCATTGGTATCTCTTAAGGATGGAATCTTAAAAGGTGAGGCAAGGCAGAGACAAAGACAAATTTAATTTTATCACCATAAAAAGGGACATTTCCACATGGGCAGCAAGGACATGAATATCATGTGTATGCGGGGGCGGGGGGATTATAAACGCATTTTTGGCGAAATTCAATAAAGCTGATTCCACTGCATAAGGTCAGCAATTTACTTTTAAAAAATGATATGATTGCAACTTTTAATATAACCCATGTATTTGCTGCAAGATGCTCTAGAAGATTGTGTAATGTAACCACCCGACCTCTCCACAGGAGCAGAGATCACCCCATTTACCCTTTATTGTCTTGCTAAAAGCAATGCACATTTGCACGGTATGACAAAGTCAACAGCTTTTACTTCAGAGAGCCTCAGATTTCATTGAGAATGAATTCTCTGCTCTCCTCCTACGGGAGTGGAGTCTCGCCTGGACTAGGTTCCATCAGAAAGAATAGGAAAGAATGAACCAAAGACTAAATTCCCCTTTTAGCTAAGGAAGGAATGATTGCACTCCAGATTAAAATTAAGAGGGAACAGTGTGTAGCAGAAAAGCAAATAGTAGGATTTCATGTTCACGGGCACCCAAGACATAGTTTTAAACAGTTGTCTTAGACAACAGAAATGTTGTCTAAGAGAACCTAGAGAATTATCTCACCCAGGAACTTATTTTATCTTTCCTAGCAGGAAAGTATCATTAGGTCTGAGATGGATTTCAGCAGAAGAGCAACACAGATTATCCTAATTACACTCCTTGTTTTAGCCCCAAGAGAGAAGGCTGTCTCTTTAGACTTAGTATACCAGGTTCATTCACAGAGCAGATCAGGAACTGAATTCCTTTACTTGCTCCAGGAAGACTGTGGGGAAACCCTGGGCTGGATGACCATGAAGAGCAAATTCCTTCTATCACAAAAATATTTTTATACAAATGTACATAGATTTCTTCAACTGTCTCGAGGTGAAGCTTGCTTCAAAGGTCAAAGCTGCAGGGCTGGATTAGGATTGCACGCAATCTGCCTGAGCCTTGACATTCTGACATTCTAAAGTTTGCAGCTCTCCCCTCCCATACACAGCTGACGGAAGTAAATTCTCAACCTCTCTGCAAGTGTGGCTTTTACTGAAGCAAGCAACTTCAAAAATCACATGCTGCAGCACCAAGAACTCTGAAACAAGCATATCAAAGCAGTTTACAAACACAGCTAACATAAATCTTACTAAGTCAATAATGCAAAAGTGGTAATTAACCCCATTTTACAGATGGGCAAGCTGAGAACAAGTAACTTGCCCAAAGCCAAGCAAGCAGTCATATCTCAGATCTGCAATGCCTGCCTGAAACTACAGAAGTGACTTCCTTTTGGCACTCTACATTTACTTTCACTTGAAAACATGATAAATAAATTACTAAATTTACAAGTCAGACTTAGGGTCTGGGTCTTTTCTGCCCATCACTARAGCTAACAATTTCAGGACTCTGAATATAACTGACTATTTTAGCATTGTCTTCTAGAATAGACTTTAACTCACTCTGCTGTAATCATATTGGTTTTTCAATGCTACCAGGAATGGAAATATTATTTTGACAGTAAACAAGGCAGATATGACTCAAAACACACTCAGCGAGCAATAGGAGTTAATTTTGCAAAGCCATTTTTAACGGCTCTTTTACATTACATAGTTACTGTCAGATAGCCAAGTGGAGAGAGATCATTAAACCCATGACATTCCAATTATTTGTTAAAATTAAGCTTACAACCAATATTTGTAGCATACACAACTTCCTGGGCACCAAACTGGTCTGTTCCAATTTATCAATAATTTTCAAGCTACAAAAACATGGCAAAGGTGATTCTGGACTCTTCACTGAAATCACAAGGAATTTCTGTGGCCCAATAGAAAGAGGAGATGTAGCAAACTGTTTACCCAATATACTCTAAATGAATCACCTCTCTTGTTCTGTGGAGTATAGACCTAAATGGTTCAAGATCACTGTAGGTTGAGCCTGAAGTGAGAGAGGAAGGATATTACCACTAATGTGACTTGTATCCTCTGTTATAGAACACATATATAGGCATTTAGAGGATGTAAAATTTGAGAGTCGTTCCCTCAATGGCTTCTTCACAACATCATTAAACATCAAAGTGGTGCCTCCTGTGATGCATCTTCTCAACATTTCACACAGAAACCAAAGAGAAAGTCACTGAGATTTTCATGTTTTTAATATTAAATAGCAGAGCTTGTATCAAAGCCCTTTAAAATAATCTTGCTTAAACCAATACACTGTGAAGATTAGTACGCCCTAAGTTTTCCATGACTTTTTTCCTTCTGCTCCCTTTAAACAGGCCCAAGTAGGACTTTCTCCCTCATGTTCAGCAACATACTGAGTTCAGAGCCAGTAGTCTGGAGTATTCAAGCCAAACGTGCAAGTACAGAACAGGGCAAGATGACAAGCTTGTTGGAGCTATCCAGTAACAACGATGATGTATTTTCCTGCTAGTGAAAAGCACTTCTATGAAAGAATTCTTTAGTTCCAAGTAGAGCTCATCAACAAACTTCTAGAACTTAATACAGAAAGTGTTTCTTCAGAAGACCCCAAAATGTTCTGGAGAAAAGTAATGATTTCATAACAATTCAAAAACCATTTTTCCAAATATTTTCACTGTAATATTATGGTACATATTATATTATTCTATCAATCTCTTTTATTATCAGTTACAATATGAAAGATTCCAGTCTAATCAATATAGAGTGATCTGACAGGTCTATAATATTTCATTTTTTAAAAAAACTCTGCTATTTTAAATGTTAATCCCTATTTAATATAAAAACAAATTTCCAAATCTCAGAATTTCCAGTGGGATAGAAATATATTGTTCAACCTAGTTTCTATATACCATTGAGCTATAAAAAACAATTGTTATAAAACAATGAAATGTAGACTGAGTACAATGTTCTTCTAAAATAACAAACTCACTTGTAAGTAACTGTAGTTTCTGTCAAACACACACACACTTTTCTTAATCACCTGGCTATTATAAACATTAAAAGGTAGCAGACAGAAAGGAGTGCCTGCCTTTGTACACTGCATCACATGGCTAGTTATGCCTAAACTAATGTCGGGGGTTTTTCTGCCCTCTCTTGAATCACTAGTGACTGGGACAAGAGTCGAAGATGAGATATGAACTGATTTCTCCATGTGGATAGGAACTAAATAGATTACTTCTTCCAAACTTCCTTCCAAATCTTGAGGAATGATAGTGAAGGCTTTCTATCAACTATAAAGATTTTCCTCCAAAACCCCTGACAACTCCAAAGAATAGCTGATTCCCCAGGATGTCCTAAGGTTGATCAGTTTATCACATTTTGTTAGCATTACTGCTGCAGGTCTCTTCTTGCCAAAGAAGCCAAGAAAATCTATAAAGTTCATGACAAGTTCAGGTAACACAAACAGTGGTAAAATTGATGGGGGAAAAGAGTCAGCATGATGAATAGGCTGGTGCTGAACAGCAAGTGACAGATATGCAGACGGAAGACTGGCAGGACAGGGAGACATCTCCTTCACAGCAGATGGAGAGAGATTCTCAATCATTTTCAGGAAGAAAAAAAGAAGGCAACTAATACAAAATACAGAACTGTGGAACTAATCTCTGGATCATGAGCACATCTATTCTTCTGGATTATGTGACTCCAGCAGTGGAAATCTTCCCTGTATGTTGAACATTATCAGCACTGGGCAAACATAGCAGAGTGCCAAAAATGGATGTGACTACTGATAATGCTGATTCAGATAGGAACTGCTGTGAGTTTGTTAGCAATGAAAGCATTCATTCTCTCACTCTTCATTCTTTGGGTCCCTAATAAGTTCCTTGGGAGACAGCCAGATTTCCCCATTTAGGCAGGGTTGCATTGACCCAAAGCTTGGATGGGGGCACCTAAAGAACAAACTGGTAGCATGAACAGGTGTAGGACATATTTTTCTTTAACCTAAGCAAAATATTATAAGGTACTTCAGCTGTCTTTCAAAGTCATAAACGGAGGCCTAAGCATCTTCAGTAATTAAATATCCCATAGTGCTTTTCAAGAATCTTAGTAAATTTTTTACCCAGTAATTACATTCTCTATCCCTAAAGCTCCCTCTGCAAGATCACTTAGATAAAGTATTCTTCATTTCCTCTCCTAAAAACCATGTAGTGATGTTAAGCAGCTGCTGCCCTCTACCTCAGAGGTGGATGCTTTTTAGTGGAAAGCACAGTGAGATCTAGATAACCCTATACACACCATCAAACATGCTCCATGCAAATAGCTGCAAAGTTTCAATGGTTAATGGGTACAATGTGCTCTAAGATCCTCAAATAAAAAGCATTATGAAAATGTAGAGTGCACTGACTTCCGTTTAACCTGTACAGTCATTTCTGTAAGTCTACACAAGCTGTTAGACTTACTTTATGCTACTTGAACACCTGTTCCAAACTTCTTTAATAACCAGAAAGCACACCCTCCCTGGTTCTACCTATGCTAGTGAACTTTCTTTCATTGTGTGTTAAAGTAATTTGTTCTAGATGCTTAATACACTAAGTATATTCGTGCAATAAATTTTTGTTATCAGTATCTGAATTCCAGGTCTCAACTTGCAGCTTTGCAAGTGCAAGTGATGAGGTCTGCAAAGGCATTGGCACAAAACACTTAGTAGACAGCTAAAGAACAAGTTACCCGATCTGCAAGTACAAAACAGGACAATCGCTCGCTCATGCCATCAGCTGTGCAGTGAAGTCTTCACTCCTTTTCTTCACCATCTCTTAAATCCATATTCTGTCAGCATGTTTGAAGCGAAGGACAAGTCATCTAGCATTCCTTGAATAGTCTACACTTACGGCCTAACCACACATGCCTGTATCAAACATGGTCATTTCTAGAAAAGCATAAAGTTTGGAGGGCCATAGCAGTTTGGCCCAAACAGGTATTTTGACAGCACAGGCTACTAACTATATTTTTTTGTGAGAGTTGTCACTGGACTCTGTTGGCTTGCATTGTATTTTCTTCTCAAGGAAAAGCTTTGTAAAAACTGTTCGAGCTTCACTGAGACATGTTAAAGAATTAATTACAAAGTAAAGCTGAAGGAGAAAATTAATTTTGGAAACACAAGAGGTTACTTTTCTTTTCCTCCCTTTTCTGGAAGTGGGGGAGGAAAGGCAGTTATTTTCATCTTCATGCTGGGGACAGGAGTTGGGAGCTGTCCAGTCGATAACCTGGCCATCAGAACAAGGTTTGTAATTAAAAGGTCAGTGACCTGGAAAGCTACGGCCTCACTCTCAGGGCCTCTCCGTAATGACGGCGCTATTAAATTAAGACTGTTATGAAATCAATGCTAAAAAAGCTTTCATGGTAACGAGATTCCATTCAAGGACATGCAAACTGCCTCATGAAATGGACTTAAATTATAAAAAAGAAAAGTAATAAAAGAGGGTTAAATTGAAATCTGCTGAAGAATTTACTTCGTTTAGAGCCCTCCAGCAGTGGGCTGTGCCCCCTCCTCTCAGGTCCTCAAGGTGATCCACTTGGGTTTCTTTGGCAAAGAAGGAAAGACAGGGGTTCAACTTCAAAGAATGCAGACTACAGAAGAAGGAAGAAAATTAAGACAGTTTTCTACTGGACGTTCTGGGGCTGACAGCATTGTTTCCAGTGAATCAAGTGTCTTTGATTGGGAAGGGGCATGTACAATTAAATAATTTATTCATGTCTTCAGAAATCACCATAGCCTGGCATCTTGACACCGGCAAAGTTTTCTGGAACTCTGATGCACTGCAAAAAACTGTGCAAGACCTACAGGAAAATCTTGTGTAGTAACTCACTTCCTACCAGCCAAAGTAATGAAATAGATTAGTAGATACAACACGTAAAAGGGCAACGCTTCCAACAACCTCCGACTCATCTCACCAAGGAAGAGCGTGACTGCTTTTGGAAGCAGGTAGCCCATTATGTTACATATCTATACAAAAGACCAATCCAGGAAGCRTATCTTCTGAAGACTGTCCAACCTTCTGGGTGGACATTTTCCCAATATAACTCAGCAATTATACATTTACTTGCCCTAATGCACTTCTGTTCTCCCACCACTGTAATTTCTGAGCTCCTCATATGCTTTTGTCTGTTCCCACAATCCCACTCTGGGAAGGCATTACTGTACTCGTTTTACAGATGAAGAGAACAAGCAACTAAGAAAGAAGTTTTTCATCCACGATTACACAGTAAGTCTGTAACCTCGCAGTTTTTCTCTTCCCTGCCCCAAAAGACTAGCACCCTGAAAAATAGAGCTCCACATGTATAGTGCACTTCCACCCCCTTTCTCTATCTAGCCAGAAGTTATAGATTCAGAGTACACAAAATTAACAAGCCACATGAGTTACCGGATGGGTAACTGAGCAGTACAGGACATCTGAGGCACAACAGTTAGATGACAGACACATTTCCACAAGGGTTTAAACCCCACATGCTGTCTAATTACTCCCAAGGCGCCGCTGATTCTGTGGCATGTCATCAGCAGAATCAGCGAGTTGGACAAAAAACAAACAGCATCTTTTTTTCCTTTCTTTTCTTTCAGATACTCTGAGGGGAAACAGCTGTTTTTCCCTTCATCTGAAGAAGTTCATGATAAAAAGGAGGAAATGTCATAAATTACACAAAATGCCAGTGTAAGCTTCAAAGAAAATGATAAATGATTCTAATAACTTCATGTTTCTCATTAATGCCTCTGTATTTGGGAGTTTAAAAGTGCTTAAGACAACAGAGAAATCTCATCCAACTTTTGAAAGACCTTTTACAAATCCAGGACACCCTCTCTCTCCCAACTGTCATCAACACTATCATCCCATGTTCCAGAGACAGCAGTTCAGCAAACCCCTGACCTGCAAGTAACCAGGAAAGCCTACTCTGCAACTACTGTTTCACAAGAAACCAAACCCAGTCCAGCTGATGATCCTGAAGAAACTTTCTTTTCTCACTGCACTGAAGTGCATTAAACAAAACCCAGTTCCTATATTGAATATTAATTAATATTAAAAGGAAATAAAATTTGATTGGCCTTTTTTAGGACAGAGATGCTTATAAACAAGAAGAAAAAATTGTAATTCAAGGCGGAACCATCTCTGCAAGTCTCAGAAGTGAAATTTCTTAGGCAAAGTTGGGATTGCAGGACTTGAAAGCTCACCCACAGCTAATGCTCCAATCCTACCCCTGTAGCCTACATAGGCTGTAGCTGGGGCAGTGAAAGGCTCCTGCAGGGGTAGGGCAGCTGGTCTTTTCCCTCCGCATTCACAGACACAAGGTGATCCAGCACCATCCTTTCTACTGCAGGAGTTTTTAACCAGATTGTGGGGAGTCACAGACCTCTCCTGTACGGTTCCACGAAAGTAACTACAAAAGACAAGTTCATACATGGTGTACAACTATCTATAGATATGAAAATTCCCCTCCACCGAACTTCTTCTGGGGCCCATAAAAAGATCTACAGCAATTTCTGCTTGAAGAAACTTGGATCAGAGTAACTGTGAAAAAAATACAAGGGTACCTCTGTACTATTTCCTACAAAGATAATTTTAAAAGAGACTCTTGTAAATGAAATGGTTTCTCTACAGAAAATGCTTTTTTGACTGGCAGTGAGGACTTCTCTACCAGACAGCCTAACTATCTGTAAAATGGGGATAAACATTATCATTGGGATGACAATGACTGTATATCAGAGAATAGGGGGAACAGCCTACCAAGCCGTGTAATCCCTCATTTACTCAGGACTAAACTAGCCACAACATCTACGTTTCAAGAATAACTGCCTCCATCTGCTAGAGTACATAGGTACCATGACTGCATGTACCTTCTGCTCTCGAGCACTGAACAGAGGTCATGTTGTAAGCTCAGTGGTCAGATTCCACACGGACACATTTCCAGTGGCTGCTGGGTACAGGCACTACTGGACCCTGCTCCTTCCTACCTCCTACTGTTAAGTTTTCAAACAAACAATTAGCACAAAGGGAAGGAGGGCTAATTAACAAACGGGAACAAACAAACAGCTCTACCAAACCATTTCTGCTCTTTAGTAATTATTAGCCAAGTAATTCATAAGAAGTATTAGTCGGGCCACAGTTTCTCTGTGCCTCCATCTCCCCACCCTTCCTCTTCTCCCAGTCAGGGATTTATTAAAATTAAACAGATTAGATGGAGCTCCTGATACTAAAAACTGTTCAGCGAAGCCTGCGGTGGGGAAGTGCAGAGCAAACACCAGAGACATTTGTCTCTAAATTGCTCTAAATACCTTCTGCAAATGAAATTCTAACCCAGCTGTGTTGAGAGAGAAAATGAGGAATAACTGGTCATTGTCAGCACAGAATAAGATCAGGCAGTTATAATATTGCACGATATACTGGGGGCTAAGGATCTCTCGGCAACAATAGATTTTGTATCAGGTTACCCCGGGTAATCAGCACAGCTTTTAGGCTCAGCTTTCCCTTGCTTCATTGCTTCGATGATAGAGTTGAAATCCCCAAGCTTTTATGATTAATTACTCCCCGTAGGTCCACATATTTCAAGGAAAAACTCATGGAGCACAACGGCCAACAGGCTCCAAATTTTAATGCCATCCTGATGGCAGGACAGGGCAAGCAACATACCTATGTGATTGGAATGTTCTCTAACTGGCACGAGGACAAGCAGTGAGAGGATCACGCTCAAAATGATGTACCCATGAACTACTTGTCATGACATCATTGCTAAAACACAAGACTGCCATTTCCTTCTAGGTCCTTTGCTATTAAAGATGAGCAAAGTGCTGCATATACCTGAATTCTCCATCGCATGACATCACGTCTCAGGCGTCTCAATAAACAGTGCATAAGCCCAAACAGAATAATATATATTTCATAAGCTTCCCTACTTTTCAAAACTCAAGATCTTTAGCTATAGAATTTGATGTACCCTGAAGTACTTATGACTTCAATGTATAAGTGGGTCACTCCCCTCTGAAGTTTGGAGTTTGTATTTTCAGTATCATTACAACTGCTTGAAGTGCTCCATAGCGCATGTAATTAACTCCAAGGTAAGACTGTCCTTATTATTTACATCTTGCGGTAAGGATCTAAGCAATATGGTCCCAGGAGGGTAGCATAATACGGAGTGAACTTCACCTGAAATGCACCGTAAGTTGTGGACTAAAAACTTTAAAAAGGAAAAAAAGAACAAAATATAGTTCCGCTATGAGCCAGAAAGTAAAATAAATTCTCAGTAGGCAATGGACAAAGTATGTTCCATCTGTCTAAGACGATATAGGATTTGTCAGGTTCTGTTCTATCCCTGCTATAGAAAAGGGCTAAACTCAGTCAGTAGTTTACCATTTCAGCCTGAAAGTCAGGTTGACCCCAAGCTTGACCTTAACCTGACCTTGTTTACTTTCACCAAGTCCTTCGCCCTTCATTCCTCTCTCTGGCTCTCTTCGGAAATATTTGACCTTTTCACCTAGAAGTTGGTCATTCTAAAGCCAATGTCACTAAGTTTAGAACTGACCAACTAGTCTGCCACTCTAAACTGTCCGCATTTCGGAAAAGATCTGATAATAGTTAAYCCAAAAACTTCCAATGTGTCTGCTGTATTCTACAATTCCACATCTGGTGCCAATATTGCTCTAGTCAGTTTGGAAGAAGAGAAACTGATATTTCTTACAAGCTTCAAATCTTTTTTTGAGACAGACTACTTGCTTTGTCCTTAACATCTAATTTTCCATAGCAATACATTTTGGCTTTACGCTAATTCAAGCTCCCTCATTATCTCTGAGACCACAAACTTAAGAGTCCATACCTTTCTTCTTCAGAAATGCTCTTCTGGTTGCAAGAGGACTTTGGCGGACTCGTGGATTCTGTAAAAACTTCACTGCTGTCACAATCTGATGAGGGTAGGAGAATTGGACAAACAGAAGAGAGAAAAGATCCAAGTTAGGAATGCTCAAATTCCTATTTTACATTATGCATTCTGTACTGCAAAGTCAGGCATCGCATCCAACACATGGTGACGGTCTGGAGCTGACACCGATCCAACTTTCAGAAATGGTTCAACAAGCATCAGGGTTTGTGGCTCAACTCTAATCAGACAGCACAATTATGGTATTTCAACCTAGAATTTTCTTGTTGAATTATTCTTGGAGCAGCTCAACCTGTACAAAAACTCTATTAAGATTCTTAGGGGTTTCTGTCATTTATATTGTGATCTTCTTGCCTACGTTGGCTCCCATAGTTGAGGGCAACCTTGAGACAATGCATGTGATCTGTAACAGTAGGCTTACTAGTAAGAATGCTCCCTTTCTATCTGACTTAAAGCTCCCTGCAAATTCTAAGTGATTAAGGCCTTTTCTGCCATCATTCTAATTTACTGAAAGCAATAAATAAACCTCAGCTTGTCATGACTGGAAAAGACGCAACTTCACATGTTTTGGATCACATAACAAAAACATCAAAAAARTCACTTTTCATTTTCATAAATGGGTACGTGATTGGTTAAATTTATGTTCCACACCAACAGAAATCACAGATTACTTTTGTCTAAAGACTGACTTCTACATCCTTCTTTAAGGGGACGTAGCACTTAAAACAAACCACTTATTCAAACAAAGGGTAAAGTATGGGATAATACTCAATGGCATCAACGACAATGGCACTTTTTTTTTTGCATTTTTGTTTAGTGCCAATGAAAGGTATTTGATTTTTTTCTTCATATGGTAGGTCAACTTTCCACATACTCTCCTATACTATTACACACATTATTACGTGTTGCTGCACTAGTGAAAAAGCTGCAGCTGATTCACTTTACTTTTATACAAAGAAATCTGTTCTGATTGTAGCATCAGGGGGAATAATTTGCCTGAAGTTAACAGCACTTAAGAGATGGTCACATCCATGTGAACTAGTGGAAGAGATGACTTCCTTCCTTTAGAGCTAAAAATAACCATGCATATGCATGGAAGAGGTTTTTCTCCCCAAACAGTGGCATGAGCCTTCTCCTAAAATGGTGGTATATGCTAGACCTATGTTAGGTAGGTCTTGAAGAGTTTATCTTAAAATACAGTTTCTGGAATTCAGTTCCAAAAAGGTTTTCAGAACTTTTCACAGCAGAAAAAGAAGGAAAAAAAATAGCATCACTACTGAAATCACTGATTTTCACTTTGTGTTTGAATCAAACCCTTCGAATATGCATTTCTGGTCAGAGAGCAAAGTTCTGATGGGTTTAATGGCACTTTCAATGTACTCCTCAGTGCATTCCATCAATGTTTTTTTTCTTTTAAATTGCATCTCTTATTTCTTTAAATACATTAATCAGGCTAGTGTAGGCAAAACGGATCCATTGGACAATGCAATAAACATGAATTATCATCTATCCAACACGCATAATGGCTTAAAAATACATAATAGCAGGTGTAGTTTAAATGATTAGTTATTACACCTGTGGTGGGTCTGATTCAATTGGGGAAAATCATCTTTAATAGGTTAAAAGGTTTAGATCACCAGGCTTCCCTTAAAGTGGCTGTAGAGAGGGTATGATGGAGTACGCTGTCATTACTAATTCATTTAAGAAAAACATGGGGGATACAGCAAAGAACAGCAGAAACGAGCGAATCCAATTTAAACATCAGGTAAAGCAGAAAACACCTTTTAAAAAAGCATGATAAATGAATTTGGAAGAGAGATGAAATTGACATATTTATTTTAACGGGAATTTGACAAAGTCCCAGCACACTTCAAAGTTGGGAGGATAAAATGAATGGGGTATTTTTAGTTCTTTTCCTTTTCTTATTTTCCTTCATTTTTTTCCTTAAGTTTACATTCAGTAATTTTGAACCATAAAATACTATAGCAAAATACCCCACATAAAGTACACTTTGGTTTCATTTATGTGCACTTGATCTGTCTCCAGCTGAAATGCAGGTGACAGGCAAATCACAGATTTAAACTGTGCTGATATTGCTACGCCAGATGCAGAAATATAAAGCGCCCAAACTAACAACCTTAAGATAATATGCTGAATAAGAAAGATGCCCAAATGAGCCGACCAACAGATATGTGAACATATCAAAACCACTTTCCTTCTAACAACAATTACTTGTTTGTTTCTTCAGAAGCTCCTCAACACTCCCTCCCACATTTCGTGAGCTAGAGACACAGACACAAAAGGCCTGCAGAACTGAAATTCTGCAAGCTCTCATATTTAATTATCAGTTTTTAAGCATTAAAAAACCTGTAAGAAATAAGCAGTATTTTTCATTGTGCTATTTCAATCACAACCATGTGAACATTTTATTGATTCTAACTCTTTATTAAAACTTGTTTTTGCCTTGTAAAAATGTAAACATTTCAGTAGTAAATTTCACTCCAAAATAAACTTCTATTTTATCTCTTCCCTGCATCACTTCCTCCATCATTCACAAAGTTTTTAATCTTAAAACAAAATAAAACTACAAGCAACAACAAACTTCATAAAAAAGAATTCTGGACATGTATTCCTCCTCCCAATAATCCCATGTTTCTCATATTTGTTTGCATTTACCTCTGAACATTCCTCCTATAGGCTGAGCTGAAATGTCTTCATTTTTAAAATTCATCTTATATACATGAGCAACTTATGAAGCAATTTTGGCCATGTCAAAATGCCAATATTTTCAACAAACATACACAAGAACTTTCCTACCTTCTATGGATCATTTTCCTTGCACAAACAAGGGCAACTGCAGTCCATAATTTAAACAACAGAAAAAGGAGGAGGAAGATGAGAAGACTTTGCAGTCCTGTGTACAGCCAAAAAAATCATGCAGCAAATAGCACCCTGACTCAGCTGGTAACGTTATTCCATACTATTTCTGTATCATTTGTAACACTTCTCCAAATTTTTATAGTATTAGGACACTGCCAAATAATGTGCATTGTATCACTACTCTGATTCTTAGATTGCCAGCACACACTGGCCAGCAAACTAGTTTTATCTAGTGGATCAGGTACATATTTCTCTTAATGAAAGACAGTGTATTTGGCTTTTAAAAGCAAGTCAATTCCATAAACTTGCTATCCTACCACCACTTCTCCTGCAGTGATATGATACACAAAGACGTATTTCTGACTGGGTGGTGGTAGGTGGAATCCTGCAGGATTTGTCCTACAGGAGGCAGGTCTTGTCCTACAGTTTGATTTTCTAATTAGAAGATGAAAGTAACTATTCACGGATTATATTTGTGTCTGGCCAAATTACATAAATTCAGGCCAAATATTCTGCTTCAATGTCAAAGATATAAAACGGAGACAGGAACTTTATTGCAGATGATGTGGGAGTGCAGCAGGCTGGCGAAATTCTGGGCCAAAGCACAGCACTTTGACGTTATAGCCAAGGTCCCTCATTCCTAATTTCCCTCCCCTTTGTGTTAATGGGGAAGGTACAGCCAGCCTTATTTCTTATTATGCTCAAAGCTGCAGGGTTGCCAATGAAGCAATCTAAGCTACTTTATCAGTTACTAGCATTAGAAAAATAAACCATGAAATTTAAAATACTGTGGCAAATGCCCACTTTCTACCATCTCAAAAAAACCAAACCCAATCGATTAACAAAAATGCAAAAGAAAATCACCTTCATCAATAAAAGTTCCACGGGATTTGGTAACAGAGTTCCACGTGGAAAACAGAATCAAAAGCCACCAGGAGAGCAGCCCTTAAGAGCTCTAATAGATTTCCTAATACTGGGAACCCTCTGTAGGTTATTACTAAACAGCATTTGTTGATAGACTGAGACTTTGAGATGACCTGTGATGTAAAGGTTGGGTCTGAATTATACGTTGCAAGGGATGGTATTTTGTCTTTCTGAGTGGATCTGTATCTGTTTAAATGCAACACTTCTTTTCATTAAGCAGAGGCGGCACAGGCCATGAACTATGCACAGACAGTTTACATTACATGTGCGGAAGCAATCAACACTGGCAATATACATGACGTATGTAAAAGAAGTTGGAATTAATTTTTTTCCAGTGTATTAAAAAATAATAATACGGCAGTATCAACACACACTCAACCTATTTCAGCCAGAGCAGAAGGCCACAGCTATAGGGCAAATGGAACTGATCAATATATTAGCCTACAGCAACACCCCCTCAGTGTACGGCTGTATGTTTGCAAGGCTCAGAAGATTAAATTGTCTGTGAAAGGTTTCTGCACTCCTACTCTAAAGGAGATACCCAGAATCCTGTTAACAAGCATCAGGCTAAAGCCAACTTACGTTTTAACAAGGGCTGACTTAAAAGCCCGGCACTGCAATGAACAAGAAAACCCCTTCAACAGAAATGCTGCATTTTAGCAAGAAATCAGTGCTCTGCCAGGACTAACTTGACAAATATGGTTATCGGTGGCACACGGAAATAGTTGCAAAGCAGCTGTTAATCAGGGAAACACATCATAGAACGCTGATGCTAGCACTCATGAAAAAATGCAAGGGGCTAATTATGAAGCCATATATCTCACTAAAGAGGCACTGTTCCTGGAGATTCCAGGCAGAGCTCTCTGAGAGCCGGGGTCCTGGGACACTACATACACAACGCTCTCCAACACAAGCTTCCTTCTCCCAGGACAAACCCGTTCCCAATTCAGTGTTCTGGGCCCCAGAATTCCTGTGAAATTCATATTTCACAGAAACTGCTTGTTATTTCTAAAGAAATTATCTGCAGGTCAGTCAGGAGAGAGGAAACACTTTAAAGCGCCTATGATTTCCTTGAAATTTTTATGAAACCATGTAGAACCCCAGGAATTATTTCTGTTGTGAGAGAACCTAGAAACCTACAAAGTTTGGCAGATCTCAAAGTCGTATTGAGAAAAGTTTAACAATGCAGTAACAACAATAAAAAAGCCCTCATGTAAAACAGAGAAAGAAAAAAAAAAAAAAGTACAATTTAAAGCAAGATTCACAGGAGTCAGAACTGGAAAAGAACAAAGGCAAGGAAGAAACAAGCTTCAAACCATACCTGAGATTAAGAGCCCAGAACTAAAGGAATACAGAATAGTAACCAAAAAAACGGTAATACAAGCTAAAAAGGAAAAATCCCAGGTGCCCGGAAACTCAGACAACTGAGAGCTCTATGAATGAAATCTAACGCAAAACCATCAACACAACAGCAACCAGGCGAAAGGTAAGAAAACAAATTCCAGCCATGTATTTATCGCCCAGTTTTCTCTAACACTTGAAAGAACAAGGTTCCTGAGGGCAAACACGGACGTGGGCTCGGGGCAGGCGAATTTCTGCCCAGCCCTCTGAGGAGAAGCACCCGGGCAGCAGGAGGGGAATAACCTTGGGGCGGCCGGGCGCGCGCAGCCCGCCAGCGCGGAGCCAGTGCGCCCCCTAGCCGGGGCCCGCGGCAGCCCCGCGCCAGAGGCGGGCTGCGCCAGCCGGCGGAGCCCAAATTAAGTGTTTTCACTCAGTGGAAATGAAATGTTTTGCAAGATGAAACAGAAAGAAAATTGAGGTTTTAGGTAATTACTAGTTGGCATTTACATATCACAGGCTGGTTCAACACCTATTCATTTTCCTCTTTTATTTTCAATTTTTTAAAATTGCTCATTAAAATGAACACATGACAGGGACGGGGGGGAAAATTACTCTTCCTCTTTTTCCTGAGGACTACAAAATCCAGATCTACTTTAAATACATTTATCTATAATTATCACATCCAAAAAAGCCTTACTTAATTTACATTAATAGGGTGACCAAAAAAAAATTGATAAAAGCCAGAAAAAAATCCAAGCTGAGCTGTCTTCGTGTCATCTTGTTGTGCCTACTTAGTTCCAGGGACAGCCTCCACGGAGCCAGGACCCTGCCACTCCCTGTGCGTGCTGGAATGAGCAGAAATGAAGAAGCTGAAAAATCTTCGGTGTACACTGCTATCCTATTGCCATCAATTTCACCCACCCGTTTAGCTAGAGAGGCGTGCTTTCAGATGCTTTCTTTCCCTTCAGCATACTTTCCCCTCATTTCTTCTACTATTCTCACGACAAAGAAGTGACTCCATATAGTCCCTATTCTCAACTTCTTTGTTCCAGGAGCCACTTCACACTTCCTCCAGCTGTTCATAAAGGCGTGACCTTTCCTCCTCCTTTATTCACACAGAACCAGTCTTTCCTCACATAACCTTACCATTTCCAGGGATCCTGATCTGCAGCTCGAATCAGACTTACAGGCTCCCTCAGCTTGGTGGCCTCTCCATTCAGATTCCCATTGTTCAGTTAAATAAATATTTCCTACGCAAAGCCCTTAATTTTCCTGCGCCCTTCAGCTTTTTAAAATTTTAACCTTGTGAAAGTCTTATTTAACCCCACAATGCATTCTAGGATACAATTTGTATGAAAAATAAAGTTTTATTGTATCATATGTTAAGGACATAAAACATCCCTGATAGAAGTGTACAGGAGCTGACATGATAGACTAATATATTTTAAGGTCTATTGTGTAAATATGTATTTAGGGAATTCTAAAGCATGGTATTATTGACCCAAGTCTCTCTTAAAACACATTGATATATGGAGTAAAAGCCCTTATGAAAAGTAGCAACTTCGTCTGTGTAGTAGTCACCTTTCAAAGTGAAATATCTCTGCCATCTTCAGTTTTTTCTGATTCGATTTAAAACATAGTGGACATCTTGACAAAATTCCCCTCTTTTTAAGAGGAATAATATTCAAGTAATACTTACATGCATAAAACTAAAAAGAACAAGAAACTTTTACACATGCTTTAAAAGAACTGTATAATAACTATTTTTATACACAGGGAAAATGTGCTATCTATGTATTTTTTTATTTCAGAAAGAAATACACCTCCAAATGAGACTTCATAACATCAGGTTTAACACAATACAAACTGTTACAGGGAAGTGATAAATGCTGGAAAAACATCTTATAAGAAATATGAGCAGAAGAGCAAACTAAACGTATTAAACTGATAATGCAGCCATAATAAATTTTAACCAATGAGTAGCATGAACCTTTTTTCTTGAGTTGAAACATTTTAACTTTTTATTGAAAAGAAAAGATATAATCTCACTTTCAGAGGAAAAATAAACTTTAAAAATCCCCTTTTTGTACTTCTGCCTAAGCTTAAGTTGCAAGCTTCCTATAATCACCAGTACCACCAAAGAAGGTATTGCGGCAAGATGAACAAGGTGGGGGTGGTGCGGTGGGGGTGGGAAGTAATGCTTCCAATCCAACTGGCAGCAAATTATTTGAAGTTCTGTATACATAAAAACGGGAATAACCTCAGCACTGAATGTACTGGATCACTGTGGATAATATATGGACTAGAATGTCAGCGTCTCACGCAAGTAGGTAAGGTATCTAGCTTCCAAGTGTGGGTGAAGCCAGTGTGCCATGATAAGGTTAACAAACTGATTCAACGGGACCTAAGAAAGATGCCAGAGAGAAGGTGAAAGGTCAAAACTTATTAAAGAGAATCTGATTTTTATAACTTTTCATGACAGTACCCAATTTATACATCTTGCTTCTCCCTTCTTACAGAAGGAAGCTTAGGGATCACTGAGGCTCTGTGCTGTAAAATTAATGCAAGTGTCAAGCTGTTGAGCTGAATCACTCCAAAGGAATGTAATGACTCAGTGTCCAAGATGCTCACTACAGCAGAACTAAGATCATTCCGTGGCTCCACAACTAAAAAAAATGCATGATACAGCTTTCAGGGGAGTGGATGGCAGCACCTCCAACTCTTACCTTTTTCACTCCTCTCTCCATATTGCCATTACTAAAGAGTTCAAGTACCACAGCTTTTGAAAGAAATCTCTTTTACCCTATTACCTTCACGTGTGTAGAACATAAAAAACGATGAAGCTTTAATTTATTACATTTTCATTCTTTTAACTACAGGGCAGACAAGGACTGCTGGAGGTTCATTCACATGCTAGGGAGCTAGAAGATGATGTAAGAATAGGAAGTCCGTGTCACATCTAACAATTATGCCTGAGTACTTAAAATCGCTACTGAATGGTAGACTCCAGAAGGCTAAATCAATCAAAGAAAGAGACGCACCAAAACAGGATCATTGTTCAGACTTACTTAGATCCTTCTAATTCCACAGTCAAGGGACTGGAAAATACTAGTAATACAATGGTTTAGATTTAGCGCAAGAGGATCGAAAGTAGAACCCATCTGTGGAAGATGCTATAAAGATGTTTTAGACTGAAATGACTCAAATGGACAGGAAAAATCAGCAAGCTGTTATTCCTTGAACCTGCTATTTCAAGAACCCCATTTAATAGAATTCTTAATCCATGGGAAATGTAGAGTAG
Organism: Phoebastria nigripes; assembly: GCA_035582835.1. Classification (NCBI taxonomy): domain Eukaryota; kingdom Metazoa; phylum Chordata; class Aves; order Procellariiformes; family Diomedeidae; genus Phoebastria; species Phoebastria nigripes. Next base: position 5,380,715 of record JAYKAV010003044.1, on the reverse strand, counting down.
AATATGAGTGTTTTCCTTGCAGCAATAAAGCCCCAAACAATTAGGGGTGAAGTCAGGGGGCTATGATGGCATTATTACATGGAAGATCTGAATGACAGAATGAATAAGGAGACACTGGAGGAAACTACTTGGATCCCCAGAATCTAACAAACAAAAGGTTTCATGTTGGAAACATTAAAGAAGCTGGAAATTGTGACAGGTGCGCAATAAATCATGCAAACCACAGCAGTTGGGAAGTAATAGCAAGAGGAGAAGGACTTAAAACACTGGAAGACCTTTATGTAAATTTAGTATTTTATGTAGAGCTCTTTGGGACAAGAATCGTCCTTTTACTCTGTATTTGCACAGTGCCTGGTGCTGGTCTGCAACTGGCCTCCTAGACATTTATTACCACACAAATAATAATAAAGACTGAGCAGACCATGCACTTTGTTCCTGCTGTTAATTGCCCCATTAAGGGAAAAACTAAGTAAGGGGCAAGAAATCTGATTGGCCAGAGCTGCCTAGTCTATGGGGATTGCAAGTGGAATAATTTTATAGATTCGAAAGCAGCTGCGTCCCTTCTCTTTGTCCAGTTCTCAACAGAAAGAAGCTCACATCACAGAATTTCTCCTTCATATGTAGGAACTTGCATGAGCAGCCTCAAAAGCAACTGAGCTTCCCTGTCAACTCCTAGGATGCTTCCTCTACAACAGGAGTGAAACACAATATAAGGGCAAACATGAGGAACATTTCCGCTGTAGCTGTCCATACCATAAATATTCTGCAAACAACGGGTCCATTTCATTTTCCCCTGGGGTCAATTTGGCATTTTCACGGATGTTACATTCACTACTTAAAGAAACAAAGCATAGAGGTGTCAGGACAAATTCAGGATGCTGCTCAACCAATACAGCAACTATATGTACCAAAAAAATCACATGTACTGATCACCAACTCCCCTCTCTTGAAACACTTGAGTAAGATCCCACCATCCTAAACTGAGGTAAAATGTCCAAGAGAATTAGTTCTACAGAGAATTATACTCAAGCCAGGGTGCTCCTGCCTAGTTTCTACACAGAAATTTGGGTCCAAACCAGGAAGGCCTACAAAATCAGAGAAGGTTCAAAATGGCACTTCTACCCTTTTTTGTTTTCCTTAAACCTTGGCACAGCCAGCACATGTCAGGGGCTATTATAATTATACTCTTTACGTGCTGAAAAATTAATAAACAATTACTCACTTCAGGAAAAAAAAAGAAAGCAGCTGTTTCCTTGACAAATCTGCACAAAGCATCAACAATCTCTCTGAAATCTGGGTCCATACCACAGCAAGGGATTAACACCAATGTAAGAATGGCCATTGTAGCTATGGAGAACTGGCACAACTGAAAGCTTGAGTCTGTGAAGTTGCAGTATTCTCCAGACAATGCACCTGATCCATAGGAGCTACAAGGCATTCTTCTATCTTTGTAACAGAAGAAAGTAGATTCAGTCTTTAATGCTGCTTTGGCCCAAGTACAGGCTGTTCAATTAATTTCAATTAAGCCACAAAGTCCAAAATTGGGGGTAAGTGTTTGAAATGCACTAGTTTCAGTCCTGCTAGGCCAAAAAGGGCTTCCACACTGCCTTCGTGGCTGGAAACTAAGGGTTACCTCTACTGTGGTAGGAAGTCAAGCTCAGCTTCCCAGGAAATCATGAGAATGGTAAAAAATACACGCTTTCCTGAACAAATAGGTGAGACAGCAAACGTCTGGGACCTTGATAAATTCTTATTGAAATTTATTTACAGCCTAAATCTTGTCTAAAACCTGCCATTCAATTAGTTCTTCCCTAAAATATTGGCAAGTTCTGTATTAACTTCCTTGAGAATCCAGAGGGAACTCAGGTGCACTTGCACTGAAAGGCTTCCAATTTTCTTTAAAAAATTAAATAAAGTTAAATAAATCCCACATATCCCTTTTTAAGCAGACCCATGCTACTCAGTCTTCTCCCCACCTTAAATCAATGGTAACCCAATTCAAATGCCTTACAGCTCTGTCTGAGAACTAGTGGAGAGATCAACGCTTTTTATCTTAAGGATTATGGATCGCTACTTGGCTGACTAACATACCCAGCAGCCCATTAGAAATACCACAAAGGGCACACTGTTTCTCCCTCCACCCCTCAGACTTGAGAAAGCAGCATATAAAACTTCACCCCTTCATGTTGTACTTCTTAGCCTGCCTGCCTTGTTTCATACTCTAACATACCAAGATTTATTAACCTTTACAGTAAAAACAAATAAAATAATGATGAAGTAAAAACACAGTGATGTAAGGGCTGCAGCTAGCACCGTTTATCTGTGGAAATCCAATTAGTGCTCAAGTGGCAGAGATACCTGGAAAAGTGCTCACAATCAAATCAAAAAATGATACAAAAACATTAACCTGATGGCTAAAAACTCCACATTTAAACATTTAAAGTAATAAAGGTGCTTTTATTGAGTATTTTCTATATTTCATTAGGTCCCAAATTGACGAGGAGCCCTAGAGATGCATTTCCTGGGCTTTTGGGTCCTTAGACCAAATGCTTGACTTTGTTGTTGTTGTTGTAAAACAAAAAAAGAAAGAATGTCTCTTGCTAGAATGGCAAACTTCTTTCTGCAGTAGCAACTACAGCAACAATTGCATATGTAGGAGATGCTGAGAAGCCTATGAAGATATTCTTAGATCTGACACATTCATTCTGTACTCACCATGACGTGAGCAGAAATGTTGTCTGAACTACTTCTGCATGTAAGAGTATCTGGATTTACCTCTGTTGTTGTGCTCTACCAGAAATTCTTCTCTCAAAGCCATCGCCTCATGTCCCTTGGCTGGGAAAGTGACCATATTGATGAGACAGTTGCTAGAAAGACAAGTACCCATTGTACACCTTGACGGTCTCAGAAAAGAAGATAGGAACTGAATAAATAATGAGATTAGTCAAGCCCCTAGCAGTAGGGCCCTCAGATTAGGTCTGCTTACAAGACTTACAGAAAAAGCACGCAGTACAATGTCCATGCTCTATCTTTCTGAATACTGTGACTGCTGCTTTTTGTCAGCATTAAATTCACTTAAATTTATTAAAAGAGGAATCAGGAGAGAGTCACTGTCAATGAACAGAAGACCAAACTTCTGAGTAAAAATTTTCTTCATCTCTCTAAAACCACAGAACAGGAGACAATAATACTTCATAAGTTTGGGAACATGTAATAGAACCTTACCCATTGGTTTGCTTATAGCAAAATGTTACACCTGCTTCCGGTATCAATTTATGCATGCTGCTCTTAAGCTTTACACAGAGGAGTTGAATATATGCATTCAGAATAGACTGCATTAAATGCAAAATAAAATGCACTTAAAATTCCATTCCAAGGTGAATTAACTGAGTTAAAAGAAGCAAACTTCCTTGAACTACACAGGAAGTACATTTATATTTATATTACAGAAAAATTTTCTATTTTTTATTTTGTCCATCTATTTTTAAAAGTCCAGAAGTCTTTACTACCTTTCTAGGGAGAAGATTTCATGAGAGATCACTGTCAGGATTTTTACCTAATGCTAATCCTTAACTTCCTTTTTTTGTAATATGAATCCATCGCTCAGAAATAAATTTAAGACTTAAGAATATTATATGAACAGCTTGGATTGTACTGGGTACCAGAAAAATAGTTATTTCCTGACTTCGCTCTTTCTCTGCACTGCTACTCACACTCATATGTTCTGAACTGACTGGCCCTATGTGTGGTATTCTCTTTCTACAGAGAATATTCATGAATTAGCTTTTAGATGCCAAAGAGTACAACCTGTCTTCAGGGAGCAATTTCTATGTCTCTTTAACTTTTGTGCTTGGTATGTAGCAAATTATAAAGAGGAATGTGATACCTAGAATTTGCACACTGAAATGTAAAACGTTTAAAATAAAAAATTAAGGACAAAACCCCTGTATCAAACAGATTCAACACAGCAACGTTTAGATTCCCCTCCTCTCTGTCCCTTGTAATCAACAGGGATGAGTACTGGGTAAGAATCAGTGGTGAGAGACCTCCTGCTCCTGTCTGGAGTATAAAGAGTCCTGGTTTATTATTCTGCATTTGCATGTGGCAGCAAATGTGTAAATGTTTTAATAATACAAAAATCCCAATAGAGTGGAGGAGGAGGATATGAAAGAAAGAAATACAAGGACATTTACTTTCTTGAGAGTGAGATAGAAAGGAAAAGAGAGAAAGAAGATGACACGATAAGGGACAAAGCAAGCTTTCTGGGGTATATCTGGAAAAAGCTAGAAGAGAAATCATTAGGAAGTCCATAGTGCATCTACAGTGATACAGTGCGGATCAATTCATTTAACACTGCCCTGTACATTTACAGAAAAGTACTTTTGATATAATAAAGGCTCATAAACACACAGAAATTGGGTTAGACCTGTTTCGAATTCCTGCCAAACAATGGTTCAGAAAAATGAAGCTCTATTTTAATTAGCTCGACTCAAGAGTGATTTGATAACAGCAGATGCTGTCTGGATGCTTTCAGCTTGATAGGCTCCACATACATGAACTTAAGAGTGGCTTTGATGCAATTAGATATCTCTCTCTCCTTTAACATGTGTTAAGCTGAACCAATGGCTTGTGCCTATTTAACATCTTGAACTAGAAGGATATTGACTCTCTTCGTCCTTCTTCTCCAAATGAGTGGAGCTAAAGCGAAGAGAAGGCAGCTTATTTGGGGCTTACCCATGCCGTTTCAACAACTTGAGGACAGAAAGGAAAGGGCACCAATACACTACCCACAACATAATATGAAGGTCTTAACATTAGATCTGTTTCTACCACAAAACACATTTCCTGGCATGCAATTTTTACAGGCTTGGTTAGTCCCAGTCAAAAAACCTGCCCTATCAATTGCAGCTTCAACTTACGTCATTTTTTGTAAAAACAAAAGGGACTCAATAATAATTCCATACATCCCTTTCAGTCCTATATTCCCAGAAGATATTCCATACACACACTGTACCATTAGAGTAGCTTCCATTCAGTCAGTAGTCCCACCTACTGTCCACCACCTTCTTTTAGAGACAACTTCTTCCACTCCTGGAAATATTTGTGCATTGACATCTTAGAGAACCCTTTGCCTTTCTAAAGTGATCTACCTACCTCACTCTGTAGCCATAAAGTACAGGCATTTGCTAAAGGACACATGCAACATAGGAGCTGCTTTAATGCATCAGGGACAAGGCTAATAGGAGGTCTTGATTTGTTAATTATCTGTCAGTTTGTCACAGCTGGGCTGCAAGGAGTGGGTGAGGGGGAATCTTTCTGCTTGGTTCTTTCTCTAAATGCTGAATTAGGCTGTCAAAACCTTCATCCCACCACAAGAGGCTGTGAAAAGAAGAGCCAGACTATCCTTTTCTTCCTCCTTTTCCCAGCAGGATATGCTGCTTCAGATGTCCTACCCTCCCACCCTGTCTCCGGAAATGTATATGGCATATATAAAATGACCTTCACACCATCACACCATGCCCAGTTTAGTCAAGGGACATTAGCAGACCTGAGCATGATAAATCAGAGAGGAAATCCCAGTGTCAGGGGAGCACGCAAGAGGCATTTATTCGGCAGGGAGTCCTAAAGTTGCTACCTGCTTGAATCAGCAATTTCAGAGCAGGGTTTTGGAAGGCAGAAAGCTTGGCCCCTGTGAGAGCAGACACATAGATACACAAGGAGTTGCAGAGATAAAGAGGTGGAGTAGTGGCAAGATTTCCTTTCTTCTTACATCTCTGCCCCATGTAATCCTCTGAGTATGGGAAAAAGTTCAGGCTGTGAAACGGGATAAAGCATGGAATACCCCCATGGAGACAAAGCTAGAAAAGCAGAAAGCAGGCTGTGATACAGCAGTAGAATTTACTATAAATGCTTATGCCTCTTAAATCCAGCTAAATGTGGCCGTTAAGCCATGAGAGCCTAGGGAGATCCCCACCCACTTCTCTGTTTTCCCTGCAGGCCACATCCAGAGCATCCCATCACTCAAGTCCTCTCCTCAACAGGCCCCGGATTATGAAAAATCCCCTGCAGGAGCTTCCCACATGCAACAGACACACCCCTTTTCTACCACCAGCGATGCTTCTCCCTTTCAGGTGTGGGAGGCTCAAAATTTATTCCAGGTACACAGGGGTACTGCCTGCTTGAGATGGGAAAATTGAGGGCATTCAGCTCTGGCTTTGTACAGGTGATCAGAAGCTCTGAAGTCACCTGAACTGGAAAAAACGACCACGAGCATTCCCCTAGTCCATTGCAACATAAAAAAAAAAAAAAGGTGTCTCAAGTTAACATTTGTTTATTTTACACTTATGACAGCCAAGGAGCACATACATATAGACAGTACACAAGCCAAATTCTCAAAGCAGTTTTCTTCTGTGGACCATCTTCTCCTATAGTTTGACAAAACTGGTGCTTTTCATCTTTTGAGCTAGAATCCCTTAGAACCAGCATTTCATTTTCTCGTGTGATCCACCTACCTGTATACAGCACATCAGCTGTAAGGGTAGAATAAGAACAACAGTTTCCTCACCTCATTATTTAGTCCTGAGCACTAAAACACACAATAGATTTTTGCACAGACAGTCCTACCTTCCCCAGATGGGTCCTACTGAGAAATCCACTGGGGACAAAATAACTGTCTTTATCGTTCATCAGGTAAAGTTAATAGATCCATCTCGGGGAACATTTGCAGAGCTTGTCCCTGGAAAATAAAATTTGCTAAAGCACTGCTTCTCAAACTTTAGGTAAGCTTGACTCCCTTTTGCACGCATCTGTTGTGGTGGCTCATCCCACATTCCTCAGCTGAGATGGCAGCAAGTTCCTTCAGGAAAATGAGAGTTACTGGAATAAATGCTAACTCTTCAAACCAGGAGGAACAGAAGTCCTAATAGCAATTACAAGTAGAAAGCTGTTTACTGGCTAGTGACTTTGTGACTTCCTTCGAAGAGTTCTGCATCCCTTTGGGGATTATAACCTAAGTTTGAGAAACACTGCTTTAAGGAACTTAACTATAAAGAGACATAGCATTGGTGATGACAATGTGATGACATAGCATTGTTCCCCACCCCACACCTACATAAGAGTTTAGGAGCAATTTCCCAGCAGGTCCTGGTGGCCTCAGCCCCTTTGCCTTCAAAAGCTCTGCCCTACAGTGATACAGACTCATGGGTGTTGAGATGATGCTTGAGATAAAGACCCAGTAGCATTGATAATACAACCAATGCAGCAGTCAGCATTAATTATTCCAAACTACTATAGGGCAAGGCCTGTGTCTCTTAAAACATCTGTCTCTCAATCTTCTGGTCTTTAATAAAATCACCCTCCCAGCCATAGGGTGTAACTGGAATTGTACATACACATGTGCATGCAAAAACATAAATGCATAAGGAGAGATTCAGGTCCTCATTAAAAAATGGAATAAATAAGAATTCACCAAGGAATTCTGCCAGAGTCTGATTTCCAGATCTGGTTTTGCTGCATTCTTGCCCACAGCCTGCAGAGTTCTGGGTGCCTCCCTATCCTTCTCCAGCTGCACAGTCCTCTTCAAATTCAGACTTCTTGTACCTATAATTACTAGGTGCCCTGTGCCAGGCTCCTTTAATTAACCAACCCCACTCTTCTCCCTTTGGGATCAGACTAAGCTCTTTTTTATTAGTTCCATCATTAGTTCCATCAGCATCTAGGCCTAAGCAGGATACCTTATACCACTTCATGAGTGGGGCTGTAGGGTGCAAATGACCTCCTAAGCACCTGCCTGCAGAAGAGGCAAAGAAAGCAAGGCTATGAACCAAGGGGAAATGGCATGAGGGGTTGATACAACACCTTTCAAACTTAATTACATCAGCAAAAATGACACAGCTCAAAATCCTCAGGAAAATGCCTTGCATGAGGGGGACCTTGGTGTGCCAGTTAGGTGCTGCTACAGTGCTGAAGGTGCTTCAATCCAAAGAGCTGAGAGGCAAGAACAGAATAAAACCCCTTACTTGTCATTACACCAGAGCCAAGCACTCCTGGAGAGCGCTATTTCCCCAAGCCTCACTCTCTCCAACTGACACTGTCTTACCAACAGCTAGGATGGAGTCTGAATTACAGGTCCACGCAACGCCCTAGAAGAAGAGGATCCCCATTTCACTGTTTGTACTTAAGACTCCATATTCCTGTCTCCCAGGAGAACTGGTAGATCAGAGTCCAGGTACTGTCCAGATCCTGTCTTCTTCCTACCCTGCATGGTAGCACGGAACCTCTTGCAGGCAGTTTCTTTAGCGTTTATTGGTATTTTACCTTTAGCCAAGACACTTTCATTCTCTGAAGCTGTTTCACCTGATTTCTAGACAAACTGCAGCACACATGCAAAAAAGGAATGGCAAAATGCACACTGGCCTTTTCTGGACCATGAGATATTCTGCATGTGTTCATGCCTGTGGTGGAGAGAGAATGGGAGGGGAAAAGCAAAAGAGCTGGCTAATGTCCTGGGATTTCTTAGGACCAGCGGTCACTCTAGTTGCACAGCTTGACTTCCCCAGAGAGTTTTCTCAAGGAGAAACCAGCCATCGATCTTGGGACACACAACTTCCAGGACCGTTCCTTATCTCAGAACAGCTTCTGCCACGAATTCCTGAATGCGCTTTAATGTTTAAATTATTAAATGCATTAATGTATTTACATTATTCAAGTCTTATGTGCATTTTTCTAAGATAATTTATGTATAAGAGTTTGAATGTCCATGACTGTTAATGTCTACAACCCTTCCTGTTCATTATTGATTCTGGAAGGGAAAAAAAAAGGCAGTGTTTTAATGCCTTATTTTTAATGTATTAAGAGTCTGAATAAGTGCATTCTCTTTTTTCTTTTGTAATTTCATAATTTAAGTAGTGCATTTATTAAACTGACACAGTATGAATTGTGGTGAAGTCTGGCACAGGTCCATGCTGCCAACGCAGCCCAACCGACCATCACGCTACTCTGCAAATCAAGTACAAGCTCAGCTCCTCTTACGCCAGCTTTTACTCCCTACCTGAAATCAGAAGGGACAGAGACTACAAAGAAGTCTTTTTAAAATACGTTTTCTTTGCTATTTACATGGCTTTTCTCTGTCATCTCCATTTTAAGTCAGTGAAAGTTTTCTTATGCTATTGATGAACTCTTTTAATGTAAACCTGTTTTTTCAACGAGCTCTGACACATATACTACAGTTAAAAATTTTCTACAATACTTTTTAAGCCCAGTAGCTCCAAAGCTCTTCAAAAATCTAAACTGAATATAACTTTGTTGTTTCTACACCACAGTTGCGCACATCATAAACCCCAAAATTTTCCCATAGCTTCATGTTTACAGGCAAATTATGTACAGGAATCAGGTCACCTCCACTGTTGAACCACAGTCACTTCTAGAGCAGAATGCAACAGCTATTCAGCAGTAGCTGGCCATCTTGCATGCCAGTTTGGGACAAGAATGCTATAATAGGCAACAGAAACTGCAAAAAAATTCAGCTAACACACAATAGAGCTACCTCCACTCACTCCACCCACACATAAATGGTGTTGTATGGACATGCACTTTATATATAAATTATGTGTAAATGCCTTAGATGTTTATAGCCAAAAATACTACTTTCAAAGTCCAGTTTTTACTGCCAGACAAATCCACTGCCAGCTGAGCCTGCACAGAGCAACAGTGACACCCGATGGCTTTCAGCTTAACCTTCGGACACACATTCCCTGCGAGAAGAATCCAGGGGCTCCATCTCCGCTGTCAGTATGGTAGCCCCAACTCAAATCACCTATCAGAACAACTCATCAAGAAGCTGAACTGCAGAGAGATAAAACTTGCTGTACGTAGGCACTATATGTAATTATGAGTGTGTGCATAAGTTTCACAGTACATTCTGCATAATTACAGCCTTGCCTGGCACAGTTGCCAGTGCGAGCATGAACACACACGCACACACATAATGTATGCACGATATTGTGCATATGGACTTGGGAAAAGACAGAGAACAGTGAAAGTTGCTGGCTGTTGTTTTAAGAGCTGACTCTGCCATTTCTAAGGTTAAGTTTGTGTTTTTTTGCTACTCATTACCATTCTTTAACTGTTACAATTTATATCAGCATATAATGTTAAATAATTACAGGGAGCGGAGCTCACTCTAGCGAGGATATAAATGCGCTGTGGGATTCTACAGATTTAAACAAATAACACTCACAGCAGGGGGTGAGCAGATGAATTAGCATTAATATCCTGCCTGGGAGATCCCAGTGCAGTGTTATGGCTTAAATACAGATCTTTTCTGCAACAGTCAATATGACAGCTACTAGCAATACAGCCCGGCACATTCACTAGTCAATATAGCAACTGCAGCTAAAAGAATGCCCTTGTAATAATCCATACAGCAGCCAGTTAAAATAAATAACTTCCCTTTAACAGTCTATATCGCAGCCAACTGCATTAAAACCTTTCCTTTTAAGGTCTATACAATAGTCAGCTAAATGGAAAAATTGGCATCCTTCTTGGCAGCTTCAGAGGGAAGTCAAGCATCAAATGGGCTAGAGACTGAATTCTCCTCTCATCTCTTGGGGGACAAGAGGGGTCCCTTCCATATCTTGCTGGTGGGGAATCGTGCAATGCTGCTATCACAGCTTGCGGTTTAAGTTTTGTGAGAAGTTGATTTAAGTCTCCAAAGTGATCACTTCACTATCTTTCACAAGCAATTACATTCACTTTAAAAAATAAAGACCAAAACCTATTTCTTTCCTGATCAGAATAACGAATCAGGTAGACCACAGCTGTCCAGGAGTAGCCAGCACATATATCCGTATCTCCTCAGAGTAACGGCAATACACTTTTCCTAGCACTTTTACCATTAGAGAGATGCCCCATCTCAGTCTAAAAGCAGAACCCAAACTGGAACTCTCTGTTTTAAATCAGTAGCTGCTTTTTTACTCTCTAACAAGAAGCAACAGGCTGAGGTAGGCTAGGAGTCTACCTCCCTTGGACTATACCACAGCAATTCATTTTGCAATAGCAATTGCAAAAGACCATAATATAAATCATGATTGAAATGGTTACAAAGCATCCAAATCTGAAAACTGAACTGGAGGACAATCCATGACCACAATGAATTTTGTCATAAGGCCACTACATACAGTTTTTATATCTGGGGTCAAATTCTGTTCTCATATATATAGATTTTATACTGGTATACATCCATTCTTCTGTGATGGAATGGCTGTAAATTTACACTGTGAATTAACTGACCTGCAAAACAAACCTGTAGAACTTCCACAAATTAAAACAACGCTTCTTGAGGCAAATTAGAAAGCAAAACACAAAAGACTCATAAAGCACTTAATACTGAGCTTACAGTTCACAAACTGTTGTACAAGCAGTAATGAATTTCTAGAAAATGAAATGTGTACATATTTTCGTATTTTCCGTACTGCTAAGAGATTTTATTGATAGGGAATTCCACTAAAATACTACATTTGCTAGCTTCTTATAAAAGAAAGGAGATAGATGACAATTTTGTTAGAAATTGGAATGATAAAGCAGGAATGGCATTTATTCTTTAAAACTCCACAAATGAAAAACATCTGCCTGCTTTCTTTTTAAGAAACCTGTCCCTTTGGGTATATATTAAAAAACATAAACATAAACCAGGGGCCTACAATCCCACCAGATGTTTGGCACCTGGAGCCTTTTCAAGTAATTGATCAAGAAAATAAGTATTTTTTCAGGTAACAAGAAAAAAATTATCTCTCAAATCTTTCACATTGTCAATGCTTTAATTTATTTTAGCTCAGATTTTAAGGGAAGACTGCAGCTACAAACACATTCCAGCTTATAGCCTCCCAAATTAAAAATAAATACACACCACCCCTACTCCAGAAGTCATGGTTTGAAGCTTTGACCATATTTTGCAAAATGACAGTTATTAAAAACAACAAACATGCATCACAGTGAGTCATCTGGTTTCCAACTTCTGAGTCAAAAGGGGCTGATTCCACACAAACTGAAACCTGGCTCTCTGACTACTTGCATGTTTAACGATTTGTATCTCTGCACCACAGCTTCAGAACAGGATGTGGAAGAAAAGAATGAAAAGGAGATGGGAGAAAGGGGAGGGGAGGGGAAGAGAAAAAACACTTCTTTACTGGTCCCAGTGTCATTGCAAATAAAGACCATGTCAAGATTTAAACCATAATAATGGAAAGGCTATAAAGGTCCCTGCTATAATGTTTCCTCTGATATTCCCTTTCATAAATGCTCTCTTTATGTTGCATGCTTTGCAATAATACATGTAATGTTTGTGAACTAGCCCCGCTGGGGAAGTTGTATCATATGAAGCTTCACAGAATACAACATTAGAAGCTAGACAATTCATTTACCAGTTCCTCAACTTTTGTTAGCTGCACCTATCTTCTTCAAGAGAATGCAACAAACATGAGGAGACAAGTAATTTAAAGCAACCTCCAAGTATGTTTAGCTGGAAACACATGGACATGCAGTACGGAGTTACCTCTTCCTCCAATGCAATACCCTTTTGGGTAAGACTAAACGCCTCTTCTCAGATCCTACATGTATAAGCAAGAACCCCAAACTTGTTCACAACTATGCCAATCGGATCAATAGCATCCTGAGCTTCCTCTTGGCAGAGACAGTGAAGAACATCAGTGCCAAGAGTATCTGCACAACAGATCCCTGCCAGCACCAGCGCTGTGAGCATCCTGATGGCAGTGCATAAACACATGCGCATGGGGTACTGGTTGCAACACCTCTTCCATTTTGCATGTGCATAGCAAGACCCATTCACTTCAGGTAACACGCCTGCATGGAGCTCAGCTCTGCCTTCCCAGAAGGAATGACCATCAGCAGCCTGAGGCACCTGCATGCCTGGGAAGAGAAGTATAGAGAACACCACCACCTCTGTAAGAATTTAGGGTCAGACTGGAATCCCATGGGGCTTTAGCACTGAATTTCCCAAGTCACCTGATACCACTACTTTGAAGCATACTGGGTGCTTGGTAGCTGACCATTAGAGTGAGAACCAAGTCCATCTTTACAGGATTGTGGCAACCTGATGTTGAGAAAGGGGTTGTCAAAAATACAGTGTCGGGGCGGGGGGTGCAGGCTCGTCTCAGTCTTGACTGTAATTCTCAATCACTGCACAGAAAGTATTTATATCCTGTTGGCAGCATGTGTAACCAATGCGACTCTTCGTGTCAGAGCTGTCAATTACAGGCTTGACTTATGAGGAAAGATTAAATGAGCTAAATATGTAGAGCTTGGCTAAGAGACCAGGATGGGGGTGGGGGAAAGGAGAAATGATGTGATAACTGTCTGCAAACATCTGAAGGGTGCAGATGCTTAAGGAGGAAAGGAATCACTTAGGGTGGCACACAAAACAAACAGGAGAAGCAAGCTGGAAGGAAGACACAGGAAATTCTCACTGTATAGCAGGGAAACTCCATTCCAGCAAGATGTACTCTGCTGTAGAATTGTATCCCAAGGAATACCATCATTCAGGCCATGCAGATGCTTGACAAAACACTAGGAAGTTGACAGCAGAGGAAAATCCTGCTCTGACCAAAAGATAAAACAGATAATGTAAAAAAGTGGGGCATATTGTGAATGTGGCTGATGATATGAAGCTATCTCTCTCGCTTCTCTCCAGCTGTAAAATCCTTTCACTAAAAAGCTATGTATACTTTCATTGTTACTTTTCCAGAAAGGCAATTGTCAAAATAGCAGTGGTGTGTTATGGGATCACAACTGGGAAGACTACATGGTCTGTACAGTTACAACAAGGAGAAGAGCTATGTAAACACGCATAAAAAACCAAAACAAAAAAAAGCTATTAAGATGTTTGGAAGGATTTGCTATGTAAGTGACATACGGAGAAATACAAGAAACGTGAAAAGCAGGGAAAGTCTCTTCTCCAGTAAGTTGTTTAGGAACTCCAAATCTAAGAATTATACCAACTCTCAACTTCCTAGTTTGGCAAATCTTGATTCTGAAGGTGCTGGCATCAGAAGTTATCTGAAGGATGTATTCCTGTACATCAAAGTTGGGGAAAGTTCTTTCAAGTTCTTGAATACGCCATTCTGCCTTTTGTGCCCCAGCTACCTTACTTTTTAACGTGATGAAGGTGCAGCATATCCTTTGCTCTGAGGCACAACAAAGATGCCACAGACATCGCAAATTTTTTCTTACAGCATGATCTCTCAGGTAAAAGTAGGAGGAAGCCAAGAAGTGAAGAAAGTTATAACATGTAGGCAGTTATAATCTTGTAAGAATCACTAGCTGTCACTAGACTCTTTTTGATTGCAGTAACAATGACACAGGCAGCATCTGGATACGGGCAAAAGGAGTCCAACTGCTCAGTGGTATTAAGAGGTAGGAGAGGAATTAAGAATCTCTAGCAACACTTTCCAGGTTAGGAATTGAATAATGTGGAGCCAAGAGGCACTCCAAAGAACAAGTCTCCTGCATAAAGTTATTTCAAGAAGCTAAAAAGGCAGACACTCCTGTGAAGTTCTTAAGTTGGTCCCTCCTCTCCCTGAGCAGAAAGAACTGTGGGCAATTGCTGCCCTCTACAAGTTGTTCTGCACATAGCATATTTTCCACACACATGTAGCTGAAATGATACTATCATCTCACCTTGATCCCATAACCCATCATTACCAAAGTGCACACTGTGCAGGCACCTCTCTGCTGTGTGCATCACCTGTTTGAAATTAATAGCTACCCTTTCCAACAGCTGGGATGCACACAGCAAAGTGCTCCCAATGTTTCTGAGCAGGCAAAGAGCTGGGCTGCCAACCGATACAGAACAGCCAGCTGATGGCAAAGCAGGCCATGAGCTGTAAAAATTGTTTGTAGGTGTAGCATGTTTAGGCCTCCAAAACATCACATGAACATAAACAAAAAAATTAAATTCATTTTTCTCAAGGGGAAAATATCAAGTAATGTTAAGTATTTCCTAACTGTGTGCCAGTGTTTTTTACCAATGCCACAAAGCACTGTAGCTTCCATTTTACCTTCAGCGAGAGATCCGGGATCTCTGGAAGTCAAATCATACCTAACGTTGAAAAAGATTCTAACCTAACTCCTAGTACTTTAATTTCCTTGCATGTTTTGTAAAGAACAACTTAAGAGTATTACAACTATTTTAAAACCATCTTAAAAGTCTTCTGGCCAGTAATGTTGGTTTGTCTGAAAAGCAAGTAGGAATTGCTTTCAGAGCTCTCTTCTGCACAAGTGCACAGAAAAGATTATAAGCTGCTAACTCACCACACTGTTCGTAATAGAAAATGACTGTACCTATCCTAGTTGTTATGCTGCCTCACCCAGCAGCTCTAAAGTGTCATTTAACCTGTTAGCTCTTAGGGACAGGCAAAGCCATTATTACATTTTGTACAGTCTGATAGGGTCTTAACCTGGTTTGGCCTGTAACTACTGCAAGTTTCTAGCTTTCATACATTAACATATAATGCTGCAACAGAAGTTATATCCCAAACTATTACAGTCCACCCGCTTTTATAATTGGGATTTAAAGGAATTCCAAGAAAACTTTCACATTGACCTCAGATAGGCAATTTAACTTGATGTGACAGTGTTCCTTTAACTATGCTTAGTAAGTAAATTTGCATGTGTGCTTTGCACATGTTAATATATTTGTCTAAATCAACAGAGTAAAAGGAATTGACAGATTAAGCGAGTACATTTTGCATGAGCAACAAAAGAAGTCAATGAACACGCAGAAGTAAGAGACAAAACCAGGCAAAAAACCCAATAATCTCAAACTTATCAGAAGGTCAAACACAAGAGAGGTCTGCTTAGTAAATCACAGAATTCTCTTTGCAGCAAACCAAAGGATATTGTGTAAGGCAGTCACACACCTCTGGCTCCCTGTTCCAGGCCCAATAAAACCGAAATCTGCACAGCAATTGCCCTCCACAGCCTGATGGAATTACTGTCCAGCACTGGGAATCCACAGCAGCGCATTCAGGACCTCCCCAAACAAACTGAAGCATTATCACACCACTAGGGTTACTGCCCGTACGGGAGGTCACAAAGCTGATAGTCTCTCTCTCTCTCCCTCCTGCTGACGATGGTAAATTATCCTGACTAACGTTTCGCTGGGGGCTATAAGTTAGTTGCCTACTGACTCTGGCTGTCTGGAAATCCCCTCTGGATAGATTTACTTTTAGAGAATCATTCAGTGTAGGCCACTACTCCGAACAAACCCATTGTGGCAGACAGAAAATTTGTACAGTAAACAGGTATAAATCTTGTCTTAAACAATAAAGGGTGGGAAAATGGAAAGCAAAAGCGTGATGGGGAGTGTCCCTCCAGTACACTCCAGTCCCTCACATCACTTCTGGAAACAAAAGCCCTTCTGAAAAAAATCACATTTTATACAAATCTAGACTAGATCTTCAGATTTTCAGACTTTAAAAGAAAGGATAAGGATACTACACAGTATCCCTTGCGTAAGAATGTGTTCCAGAAAACAAAGTATGAGTTTTTCAGTGAAAATATCTTTCTTGTCTTCATTTCAAACAATTTCAGTCAAAGGAGAATCTTCAAAAAATTCCCATGTATCTCGTTTTCTGTAGGGTTTGATAGGGCAGAAAGAGCATCTACTACTTTGTAAGAAGAAGAGGGACATGGATTCTCAATGTGCCCAAAGATTTGTTCATAAACAGTGGACTCTGAGTACTCTTAACTAATATTAGCCCCAACAAGCTCTCTCAAATCTTATGACACAGTTCTGTAACCTTTCCTCATTCCTACTCATGGTCTTGTTCACATGGTTGAAGACAACGGTATTGTTAGTGTTAGGCTCCATCAACTTCTAATTACACCAGTTAGAACTAAAAGTAGTCAAACTTAAAATCTCGATTGCAAAGCTCCTTCCTCAGAAACCTAAATGAAATTCTCTTTAACCACAGTCTACTTAAGAGGAAGCTTAACAGAATAGATAAGGTTTAGAAGAAGGCAACGAAACAGTGAGGATCTAGTAATTCTATTGTCTGTCACTGAATGCTAAGCACCCAAATCCAGGCAGCTGAGAAAAGGGGTAAGTAACTCTATCCAGTTTCAGTTTCAAAAATTTTATCCATTATAAACACGTATCACAAATTTTACTGGTTTACTTCCAAGGAAACCTAGCAACTGAACACAAAAAACACAGAGGAACTAAATATGCCCATTACCAAGCCCCAACATCATGGCTTCAATTTGAGATCTCAGCTGATGGTTCAGGAAAGTAAAGATAGATACAAACACCGAATGTGTTCAGCATGGACATACTGACTGATGTGACTTTGTGCCTGTGGATACGTGATGGATATAGAAATGTCAAGTCTCCTTTCTGCTCTCCATTTTTTCAGCATTCCTCAATTACCAGAAAGGTAGTCAAAACCAGAAAAAGGATGAACTAAAGAAGTAGCAGTATACCACAATCACTTTTTAAAAATGTATTGCACGTGCAACGCTAGAGGCTTTTCCAAAGACATAAAAGGGGCAGAATAAAGCCCCTGAAGTAGAAATTGCCACATTTACCAGGCCAACAGACTAGGTCTCACATCTATGCCACCAACTTGCTGGATGAACCTGGCTAAACAGTTAACCTGCATATCTCAGTTAGCTTTTCTAGAAAATTGAGATAACACAGACATATTCCCCGAACACAATAATTAATGTCTGCAGCATACCCTATGATGTTTGCATGAAAAGGGGTATTAAAAGTATTTTGGCCATTATCACKACCCTTAAAAATTTGAAAATCAGTTTAACAAAGGGTGGGGAAAAGCCATGAGGACTCCAGCACATACCAACAAACTCTACACTAATTGCTATAGAGGCAGCATAATTCTTGTTACCTTGTACCTTTCGACAGCCCGTAAAAAAGGGAATAAAATGTCCATATTTCAGTGCTAACTGCTATCATCTGCAGCAAGAAACAGAAAGAAACAGCACATGCTAAAAATAAAAGAAGAAAAGTTAAATAATCCTGCAAAGGAAAATACCCTGCTCCTCATACCATGATCCAGGGATTTTGTAACTTAGTGAGAAACCAAGGGAGTGTTTTACATTTACAACCAGTACTTTTATATTTACAACTAGTACTTCTTCCAGATACCAAGCACCAGCAAGGGAATGAGTATGTTTTGTGGCAGGAAAAAAAAAAAAAACAACAAGCAGCATGTGGAAAGGCCTCGCTTATAAGCTCTGCTTCCTTAGGTTTTTCCTACAACCCAGGCTCATGTTAGGGGCAATCATATGTATAACCTTCATAGCTGTAATTTAGACTGCAGCAGATTCGGCAGAAAGCAAAGGCCAACAACAAATATATTCAAGCTCTTGAAAACATCTCAAAGCAGCACAGTATGGTTAAAAAGCTACAAGATGCTGCTAGGGAGAGACAAGTAAGCTAAAAAGAGAAGCAGAAAAGACAACGTAATTACACTAAAGAGAGAAATTAGACCAAAGGAACAAAGATTCGAGAAGAAAAGGGGATTTTGTAACGCTTTCACCTCACAGAAAGGGGTTTTGTCCTACGTGGTTACATCTTTTGCACATCCCAGAACTTTGAGTGGTTGCAAAAAGACAAATCTATTCCAATTCCACAAGTGTTTAGAGGATTATCAGAGGTGGCTGCACATACAAGCAGAAAGGGATGCAGCAGTGTTCACTGATAAGCTGGACTCAAGGAGAAGCTGATCCCGCACTGACGATGACAAACGTGGCTGTAAACAGCAGCAGAGCGAGATGCTGACACTCTGCTAACACAAGGTTACACTTCCCACTATGGAGCTACACGGCAAATTTTAATGGGCCAAGACCGACAGCTAGGGAAATGAGTGTCCGCTCTCTGCTGCAAAAATTATAGCTTTTCCCATCCCCCTCCAACTCATTCTCCACTGTCAGTACTATAACACAATGACCTCTTATTAGGGAGTATTTTTCAGTTGGGACAGTTTATTGTAAGGACACTGGATAACTCAAAGGATTAATGGCATGGACATGGAGTCCCTTATCTCCAGTTTGGTAGTTCAAAACATCAAAAGCGGGTTGAAGAAAGAGCAATTAGGAGTGTGACATGAGTTTGTAGGGCTCCATTCTGAAGGCCTCAGGAAGGCCATAAACCTTAGCAAGGTATGGTCTGAAGACCCAAAATGCAGGATACAATATGATGTGTCAGACTGCATCTGCTACATGATCTTGCAGAATGCTGAAGTCCTCTTGCAAACAACTAGAAATCATTGCTTCTCCTGGACTCCTGTTGAAAGCAGCACGCTGTGGGAGTACAGAGTACACAGAAGACAGTGCCACTGAGCACAGAGCAGAAGGTGTTTAGCACCTTGCAGGACACAGTGCCCATTAGAATCACAAATACAATACAGAACCAGTTTGAGCCTATAATGACATCTGCTGAGACAACGGAAGATGTTTTAATTCTATTGCTTTCTCATACTTGTGCGTAACACCACTGATATGTTCCAAACAGGTCTCAGTCCTATGAAGCTCTGAGTACTTTCAGTCACCACGTAAGTCAAAAAAGGTGAGGGGGTACAGAGCAGAATTTGGTCAGTGTGCTCTTTTCTCCCTCCTCTGGATTCTGTAAGCCGTCTTCAACTGCTTAACACCAGATTTGAAGTCAGCAATGATATGCCTGAGCACATGGCTTTCCCATACAGAGCCATTTGTTGGATTCATGCCATAGTTTGTTCTGGTGTTTCCGTAAACATTTTTATGACATGGCGCCATGTGCCTACAAGTCTGCTTTATGGACCGAGATCTACTGCATGCATTAGAAGGCAGCACGCATGATCCTGGCTACAGAGAAGCCACAGTAGTGTGCTGGAAGTTAGGTCATCTGGCTCACAGAACTGAACTGCTCATTTAATAAGGCTTCTACAGATACTCAGCTGGAAGCAATAATGACTCCTAAGCAAACGTGACAGAGACTGTGAGAGTTTAACATAAAAAAAACATTAATGAAAAAACAAGGAGAAAACCTCCACCTTTCAAAGGGCTCTAATTAGCTCACATGCAAGACTCACCATTGTGAGAGTGAAGTTTATGTTGGAGTTCTTTAAATTTATAAATATTTTTATATGGTAGGAATATACACCTACACAGAAAGATACACAACTGCTACGTGCTTCCTCTGAGCAATTCTTCAGTTGCATATACAGTAAGAAATTAATTAAATCAAAGGTAATGTTAGAATCTGCCTTGAGAAAGAGAACGAACTGTCGACCAGCACAGGCTGTGATGATCTCCTGCCTGCTATGACCTTCCTGGGGGCGGGGGGGTGGGGAACAACCAACCCCCCCAAAAAAAAAAAAATCACCAAATCCATCACAAAGCACATGGTGTCAATAACAACTTCAGGTAATCTCACGTACAGATGTCTATGCAATTAAGGGATGGCACAGTGTTACTAGACTAGAGAGATTTTCACTGCAGAGCTTAACAGAATTCATGAACAGCCCTTTCATTAGATGCACTTTACTGACCCTTCCCAGTTCACAGTCTTTACTCACATCTCCCTCCTTTAAAAATCATCTCCTGGGTCCTCCAGATAAGAGTTACAAGGTAAAAATACTTTGATGTGGCCAGTGCCACACCATTATGGAAAATACTTGAGTCTTCTCACTGCAAACAGCTTGTATTCACTATGATCACCAAATGAAAGCCAGAGAAGAAACTCAATTAGAGATTTATATGTTTAGGACAATAACATGGGCTAAGAATTTTGGCAAAGTTTTGACTGAGTTATAGATGGCTGAAGAGGAAGGGAAAAAAGAAAAAGAGGGTTGTAAAAAAAAATATACTGCAGCTCCAGGGAGTGGTGGCTCACTTCCCACTCTGCGTCACCATAAAAATGAAAACAAAACAGGGTTCTCTTAGTTATCCTCATACACAAAAAATCCCAGAGCTCTTTCCAAAACGGTTCTAGAGTGAAAACATTGGATCACATGCACTGCCAGCTGCCAGACACTTCTAAGCTCACTCTGAGTGCATCTGAAAATAAAGACAGCTTGAATGAGGTCTCTGAGCAGCAGAGGTTTTTTTTATTAGACAACACCACTAAGAACCTCAGTTCAAATTATGCTGCACAGGTCTTTCTTCAGACTCTTTATTAAATAAGCACTGATCAAGAGCATACATTGCACACACATAGGACAGGCAGTCCGTGCTCAAGGACAACTCCATGGCCTAGGTGACCCATGTCTAACCCCAGAAAGACAGGAGGTTATAGCTACAGGTCAGAATTCAGAGGTCAACAGCAGGGCAACATAAGGCAGTTTACACTTTTTCACAAAGCACCAGCTCCTTAGAGAAGCAAAACAATGGATGCAAAATGATGCAGCAAAGAGAACGACTCAGGTATATTATGTTATCAGCAAGAAATTATATGCTGCTTCTTGAAGAACTTACCAGTGGCTCCCGAGATGCTACATTTTCAGTTGCAGGGCAGGAGCCAGCCTGTAAAGCAAAAAGAAGAGTGAGGTTACATTGCCACCTGATGGACACAATTAGAAATACTTGTCTATTAAGACCACTCTTCCTATGAGCGGGATTTAGGCAGACACACTTGTTTCTGCTATCAGTAGCAGTTCTGTGATGGACTGAAGACAAAAAGGGCAGAATCACAGAAAAAAATTAGTTCCAGCAGTCGCCATTTAAAACAACAGAATTCACAGAATCTGCAGAATTTGCTTTAGGGAGCCAGCAGTGAAGAGCCAGAAAGACTACTGAGAGATGTCATGAAAGAAATGTTCACCCTAACTCAAATTCTGAAATACATGGCACAGTGAACAAACACAGCATGAAACTGGGACTCCCTCTGCTAAACTCTTGGTGGCAACACTTGTCACATTGCATGGTATAAGACAGGACATTTTCATCATATATAAAATGAGGACAGTAACTTGCCTGTCTCAAAGGGACCTGATGAGTACTTGACATCCGCACAGAATTTTGCAATGCTGAAGAGAAAAAATGCTGCAGAAGCCCAAAGTACTGCTATTGAAGTGGATGCAAAGGTACCTCGCTCTGATTCCATGGTTCACTTTCTCCCCTCTAGAAGGGCTAAACTTAATTTGACACCGAGCTTCTCCCATTGCCATGACCCAGTAATACATCCTTTGTTTTCTGCACTGAAATCTTCTAAAGATTTCAGAACAACTATGATTTAACTAAACCTCAAAATATGTCAGCAATATCAGTACCATCCTTGTTTCCCACACATAATTAAGAGACGTAGTTTTAGGGCAGATGCTGAACACCTTACCTTGCACACTAGGAAAGGGTGGTACACAGGAGGAAAGTGAAACTATGTGATTAAAGCAGGACAGCAGGCCAAAGATTGGACTAGACTTAAAATTCAGGAGCTTCCACCTTCCAGGCTCACCTGCAGTTTTGCTCGTATTCACTCACTCATCAAGAACAGGCATAACATTTTATTTTTTAAATAACATTTAAATGTTATTTTAAAATAACATTTTATATAAACATTTATGTTTATATAGTAAAACATAAAATCTTGTTTTATAGAATTACTCTCTGGGCTTTTCTTCATTGCCAAAAAAAAGCAGTTTGATCTCTGTGTAACTAGCATATATCCACTCTCCCAAGGTAGACACATCTAAGTTTTACCATAAAATAAATTTATCTTGGTCAACCATCTACTTTCAAACAGGATTCACATGATGTTAAGATGATCTAAACCATATTGCCTTCACTGTGGGTTTTTTATCTTAGGAGAGGTGAGAGATACTGGTTACCTCAATGGTAACAACACGCAGGTTTTTTAGTAATGAAGACAAGTTTTGAGGCTCAGTTAGAGAAAAGGCATCCTATTCATTGAGTACAGGGAAAGATAAAACTTTCAAGTGATAGCATAAAGGTCCTTAAGTGACTTTTTGTCCTCCAATTGTATTCATCACTTATGCAACATACCGCACCTTCAAAGTATCTCAAGATTTTTTTTCCCATCTACAAAATATGCAAAAATATAGATAAAAAATAAGTATTTACCACAAGAGGGTGCCAGAAACTCAAATATACTGCAACTCAGCTGCTTCCAGACATAAGCATCGTCACCAGGGCCCAGCCAGAACTCACAGCTAGGCAGTGATTCTCTAGAGAGACCCTTAGTCTCTTCGTGTGCAGTCATCATCATTTTTGTTACTCCACTATGTATCTGCAAAAATTTCAGCCGCTAAGAATTCACTTGCCATAACCACTGCAAATATCAGCTTCAACACCATACTGGAAGTCACACTGCCCGGTCTGTCTGTAGTGGAGACAATGCTATGTGATACAAAGAAAAGGGCACTTCTCTCTTCAACCTTGTCACTGGCTTCCCATTTTTATATGCATAGTATATCTGCTTTCAAATCTTTTACAGCTGGATGAAAGAAAAATAATGAACACTCTCAAGATCCATCCACTCCTCCAAAAATATGGAAAACATATGAGAATCAACACAAGAATACGGCTTGCATGATTTATTAATAAGTTAACTGAACCTGTTTAGGTTGTGGATAAACTTATTTGGTGCATATGCTCTATTTTATTTCTTCAGTCAAATCCCAGGACTTACGCAGGTATCTTACTATGGCTAATACTCTAAGATATTGGGGCCTGATTCATAGCACACTGAAGTCAAAGAAAAGATTCTCATCAAATTCAGTTAGCACAGGGTCAGAACTGCTTAGAAGAGGCAGACAAAGGGCAGCAGAGATAAAATTCCTGTTGAATACTTCAAAAAAGTACCTATAGCTGTTAACTACTATTTCCATTGAATTGTTCCATCAAGCCACTTGCGTTAAGTGTTGAGCTTTCTAAGAATATATGTATTTTGCTCTTCTGTAGCATGTTTCAAGGAAAATTCAAAGCATTTTAACTACTTAAGCTGACTTTGCAAAGAGAAAAACTACAGATGTGTGGTGCAAACAGTAAAGTCACAAAAGCACAAAGGAAGAAAGAAACCACCACAGAATTCATATCCTCAGAAAATTCCCAGAGCATCCTAAGTACTAGAGCTTGTATGTTCTGCCCTAAGGAGCTGCACCAGTATTTATGGACTGTCACTCCACACAAAATTTGGCCAACCTGGGAAACTGCCCACAGAAGGATTTGAAATGAAGCCTAGGTTACTGTGAGAAAACAGGTATTATATTGACAGGTAAGAGTCTTGATCCTGAAGACAAATACTCAAAAATTCYGACATGTGCTTGTACATAACCTGATGACATATACATGATTAGTTGGATAATTTATGATACTTCGACTGCATTGTCCAAAGCTACCGACATTTTAAATCAGATCTGCATTCTCCTTCCAGCAAGATTTCCAAGTACAAGACATAGTGTAACAGCAAAGGAACTAGTCTTATAAGGCAGGGGACAGTCACCCTCCAGAACATGTTAGCTCCAAGACAAGTCAAGGAAGATCCCATCCTTTCCACGCAATGGCTGTTCAATAGCCTGTATTTAATGAAAACAATGGACATCGCAGTCCAGAGACCATTCATCTTCACCATAAACCATCTTTTAAGGCAGAGAATCCAGAGGCAATCCAGAGGCTTAACAGTCAAGAGCTACAGGCAAATGGGGAGGAAAATTTATCTATATGTTGACTAACAATGCAACTAGGGAATTAAGTCTCTGGAGCAACAAATCAGGCATCTTTCAACATCTTTGAATTTTGCTTTAACTACTTCCTTGCATGAATTAAAAATGCAGCTAGATGGTAGACTCAATCCAAACCGGGTATAATGAAGCTTTAGAAAGAAAACAAGTAAGATTTGGGCCTTTGTACTCTGCTTGCTTCCCCAGTAAACCACATGTAAGAACAGCACCAAGTATAAAAGATGTTGGAACACCAATGCATTCTGTTCACCTTATCATCTCTCCTTTCTCAGCCTCTTACATTAAATTTATATGTTGTCTAAATGTATATGTTGTTTGTTTTTAGCATAGTGAGCCTTCCATTGTTATAAAACAAACAAAAGAATCCCACGTACAGAATCCACTCTGCCTATCCTACCTCAATGGCTGCACTACCATTTTGGTACCAAGTCAAATTCAGCCATTGACTTTAACAATTTCAAGCCTTTTATGACTCACATAGACCAGCTACATACTGACTTCCAGGCTACAGGATTCTCAGCTTCTGCACATAATTGTACAGATAATTAGGGGACATTTTGTGTCCCAAACTAAGCAGCTTGGAAAAATATAGACATATTTATCTAAACCAACAACACTACTGCCAATTAATGTTGAAGAATTTCAAGTTCTCTCACACTACTGGGATTTACGGTTAAACGGAATACCAGAGGACTGGGTTGCTGGCTGGCTGAGCAAAGACGACTGACCAAATATACTGCCAAAGTATTCAGCATCAAAGAAATACTGATAGCCAAGAAACATCAGAAATTGGTTATTCTTTTCACAGGCTATACCATCATCTTGCTCTTCCCTTTCTTTTACTATAAGGAATAGTAACAGAGAGACAGGATCTTTGCTTCTGTTTATTTTTTAGTAAAGACATTGCTAAAGGCCCAAGGAACATGATTTCTAAACAAAACCAAGTATTTTAAAATCTCTGATAGAAATGTTTATTGCCTTTAGAATATAATTCTATCTATGTAAATGATTTCATTTGAGCTGCAACACTCCCCCCTCCCCACAATGCTTGAGGCAATATATTAATTCATGAGAATGAGAAAATTACACTAAGAAAAACAGATAATAAGCCAAAAGATATCTGACACTCCCTTTTCAGCATCTAAACTAACTAGATTTGCAATAGAAAACACAATAGGACCCAAACATAAACATGTTCAGCAAGGCAGTGCTACTACTCACAGCCTTATGTTGAATGCTTGGCAATAAATAAAAAAACATGATCAGTGGTAGAAAGTAAGTATTTTTTTAAATTCTCTAAACGTTTAGTGTGCAATGGGGACAACTTTTTCCACGCATTGACAACAGTGTCAAAACTGCAATGGTTGCGTAAGAGGAGTGGCATTTACATTCTGGTAGACTAAGAAAGATATTTCATTGTTTCGTTTTATTCCAAAATTGTCCCCTTAAGAATTCATCTACTGTGCTATATATTCTTCAGTTATACCCCCTTTTTCTGGGCAAAGCTGCAGGATTCTCTCAAATCCCATCCAAGCCAACAGAATTTGAGAGCACTGAACACTGCTCAGCTAGAGTTCTGGATGGGGAATGTGCAACCAGTGTAAGACACATCCTAGATGGTGAAGATGGGGATATCTGTCACCAGCAGGCACCGATAGCCGTGGACAGACAGCACAACTCTTCTGTCTCCACACAAGCACACAATGTGGGGAAGGAGGAAAGTTAATATACAAGCAGGGCTGCTCCTGGTGTGTGCGTGGAGGGGGTAAATATTAGCGTGGCTACCCTTTAGCTGAACTTGAGTGTAACCTCACATACCTGAAGCAAGGCAGACCACCAGAGCTGCCCTTCAAACAAACTCTGCCACTAATGAAGTCATGACAGGCCAGGAGCCAAAAGGGGTGCAACTAATTTGCTATTGCCTGAGAATTCAGCATTTTTGCATACAATGTGACAGAATCCGGCAGGGGAGCAGTCATTGACCATTTTCACCCACAGTGGCTTCAGACCACCTCCCTCCTCAGAGGAGCTGACACAAAATAGTCTCTCTGCGGTGAAAAGTTAACTTTGCAGCCTGGGTATTCCGTCTTATCTCAAATTCTTCCTGAATGCACAAACATTAACTCCACTACGTTCTTTACAGACAATGCCTGAAAAGCTCTCCACATTACACATAAGGTAAGAGCTATTTTTCACTATGGAGTGAAAATATTCCCATTTTTCACCATGGAAACAGTGACAGAGTGACTTTCTTAATGTCCTTAATTTTAAAACCCAGGGGGTGCTCTGGCTACATTTATGAGGCCCATTAAAAAGCAAGACTTTTCCACTTCCAAACATCAAGCCTTCTTTTGAGGTAAAGCAACACTAAATAAATTTTTAAAAAAAGAGGTGCAATGGGAGGATACGATAACCAACCTCAAGAGAACTTGAATGTTTCTCAGGCAACCACATTTGCCAATTAACCAGATTTCTTTCTCAGAAACCTATAGTCAACTGCCTTGTAGACTGCCCAAGATCAGTCGCAGGTTGTTCCAGGTTTCCTCATTCTGAAAGGATTCACTGGAAGCACGAGGAATGGACTGTAACGCCTGCACCTCAAACTACTACTGGTGAAAGCACGTGGCTGATACAAAACTACCCAGCCAGCCTACTGTGAGTTTGGTAACTTGATTTGGTAACTTGGCCTTTCACAACCTAGGAGGAGATTTGCGCTGGTCAGTCAGAGTATGAATTTTATGTAATTCATTTCTATTTCAGTCCAACAACATTCCCTACAAACTCAGCCTCTTCAGTCCAAAATAAAAGGATCAACAGAGAGGTTCACAGCAATTTAGTCAAATCTGGATAGATTTGAATGATTGCACATAAAAGCGTGTCAGTGGCAGACTTTGCTCTGTTTTCCTCCCTGTTGCTGAAACAGCCAGACCTTTCATCTCCTGCCTGCTGCAGGAGGGCCCTCTGCGGCCACCTAAAGGATTTTACAAAATTCCATTGGTATCACAGACTCAGGAGTCTGTCCGAGATACTGATGAGATGAGAGAGCTGCCAGGAGGTTGCTAAATTTCAGGTAGGTTGAATTTGCAATGACATACAAGTTACCCTGGATCATGAGCAAGCCAGTGCAAGTGATCAGAAACCTACGCTACATACAACTACCTCATACTTCCATTTTTCCCCCTGGCTCCCCCATTCATTTCAGGACCCGGTTTAAAAATACCTTAAGCTTTTAGTATGTTTCTTAAGCATGCACTCAAGCCAGTGAACCTACATGTCTCTTTTACCCTCCCCATTCAGTTTGTGACAATGCTTATACTACGTCTATCATTGCTTTGCCCTTTTATGCTGTTGGTTCAAGGATCTTTCTCCCTCACAGTTGCAAGGCAGCAACAACATTTTGTCTAACTGGTACTCCACCTCATTTCAAAACCCAGCTGAGACATAAATTGCCTCCTCTCTCCCTGGCTGTGCTTTTTTTTTTTTTTTTTTCTTTTTTCCCCTATTCAAGTGCTTTATTGAGTTTCACACACAGACCCTAAAATGAAAACATGCCTACTGTCTAGGGGCCTGGCCTGAACAGCTCTTCCAATCAGGTGAAGCGTGCCCCGTTATCAGCTCACGCTACCACACAGGGCAGGATGCCAAACTACAAAACCGATTCCCCCGAGATGCGAGGCTCTACTGGTGCTACCAGGCACACGGGGTGAAAGCAATGCCGAGCCCCGCAGAGCCGCTAAGCCCGGCGGCCCGGCCCTCCCCCAGCGCCACGGTTTCACGCGGGCAGCA
The DNA here is from genome assembly GCA_035582835.1 of Phoebastria nigripes. Taxonomy (NCBI): domain Eukaryota; kingdom Metazoa; phylum Chordata; class Aves; order Procellariiformes; family Diomedeidae; genus Phoebastria; species Phoebastria nigripes. Next base: position 5,352,219 of record JAYKAV010003044.1, on the reverse strand, counting down.
GCCCCTCGCCGTCCCTCCCGCGCCCGGCTGGCCAGGGGCAGGCGGGAGGCGGGGGAAGGGGGAGCGCAACGCGCACCTCAGGGAGCCGCTGTCACCGGCCGCCGCCTCCCCGCGGGCTCAGCGCTGCCGCGCCCCTCCGGTGCCGGTGCTCTCGCCAGGGCGCCCGGGCCCCGGCGGCGACAGGCCCACCGCGGCGGGGGCTGACGCGGCCCGAGCCGCCCCC
>JAYKAV010003044.1:5294752-5351741 GCA_035582835.1 Phoebastria nigripes | reverse complement strand
CCGCCCGTCCCCTGTCACCCCCTGCCCGAGCCGAGCGGGCAGAGCGCCGGCCCCGTTTACCTGGCTGGGCTGCTCCGCTTGCTCCGAGGAGGCCATCTTCCCAGGCCCGGCTAATCCATCCCCGCCCAACCGATGGAACGCCCTCACCGCCGTTCCCCGCGCGGCCCCACCGGCTCGCGCTGCAGGCAGAACGAGTCGAGCGCCGGGGCACCGATGCGCCCCGCGGGGAACCACTCCTGCCATGAGTTTCCGGCCTCTGCGGCCTCCCGCCGGGGCGGGAGCCAGCGGGTGGGCCGGCTCGGGACAGGGCTGAGGAGAGCGAGCCGCGGGCTGCGGGAGCGTTTGGGTTGCACTGTCCTGCCTTTGCCTGGGGCCTGTCCTGAAGGCGTTTTGGCAAGGGAGTGAACCCTGACGCTGTGGCCGTGGTCCGGCGGATCCGTCCTGCCGCTCTCCGTGGGTGGGACGGGGGTCGGCGGGGCCGGACCCGAGAATACAGCAGGGCTGTCGCTGGGGGCGAAGGCCGGAGCCCGGCAAAGCCCGTTGGGCCATTGACAAAACCCGCAGGGCCATGGTGCGCAGCTGCGGCGTCGCTGCGTACAGGTGTATCCGTGGATGTTATTCATTGCTATTTTACTTTTACGGCTCCCAGAAGCCTGCTAAGGGGCATAAATAACAGGTCCCATTTTGTACGCCCCCATGCGGAACGCCCTTTGCTTTGGCAGCCCCAGGGGCTCCCACCCTGACGGAGCTTCTCCGATACATGCCAGGGCGGGTTTATTGCATGCCTGTATTTTTTTCTGTTTGTATTATAATTTCACAACCAGCACACTTGTCTGAAAGGGAATGTATTATTTGAATATACCTAGGCACACTCGTCCTATTACTTTGTTTTACGAGTAATTAAATTGCTGCCAACGCCGAAGGCGTTTTTCGCAGACTTACTTCATAGTGACTTTCTCGAACACCGGCGTTCTGCAGCTCGGATACAAGCTCTGGGGAAAAGCATCATCACCGAGGTAACCAAACGAGAAACGGCCGCAGGGCTGAGCACGCCGCACCGGCTCCAAAGGCGGCAGCGCCAGAACGGTTACCGACGGGCACGGTATCTCTGGCGATTCTGATTTTCACCCTTCAGCCACTGGCGCTGGTTTGGCGCCCGACAGCCCCGCGCTGGGACCCGCTCCCCGGGAACCAGCGGCTGCCCCGAACTCCGCGTCCCGGCGCGCCCCGCGGCCCGTCCCGGCGAGCACCGCGCCCGCCCTCAGAGGCCCCGCAGCCGGGCGGCGGCCATGGCGGCGCCGCTGAAGCGGTGCCTGGTGCGGCGGCGGGACGGGCGGGAGCAGCACGGCGTGGCCGCCTCCTGCCTGCGGGAGCTGCGCGACAAGGGTGAGGGGCGGCCGCCCGGGTGCCGCGGGGCTGAACGCGCCGCCGTCTCGGGGCGGCGAGGCCAGCGGCTCCCGACGGGTCCCCGCCGGGCTCCGTGTGCCGGCTGTCGGCGGCGGGCTGTCCCCTGTCCCGCCGGGCTCCTGTGCGCCGCCGGTTTGAGGCCTGGCTTCCTGGCGTGGCCGCCCGCGGTTTCCAGGAGGCGGCGGGGCTGGGCCCGATCCGTGCCGTGGCACAGGCGGAAGGAGAGCAGGTCTCCGGGTGGCGCTTCCTAATGGGGGACGTGAAGGGAGGTGGGAATACGCCTCTGGAAGTAGTTTCACTGAAATGCGCCTTCTTCTATGTGTATGTCAAGGTTTGCATCAGGAATATTAATTTCTGGAGGGGAAACCCGTGAGTATGTGCTATAAAACAGCTGATGTGCATTGCTGTGTGGAGACAGGTCCTGGTCTCTAGCCTAAATTATTAAGAGTTGCTTGTCTCTTGTGCCCCCTATAAAAGGGCAGTGCGTATGTCACTTTTATTATTTCATTAAGTATTTTTTCTGTTCTGCAGCTAGGGGCATTCTGGCTATTGACAAGGCCAGGGAGCCCATCACCTTAGTACTGGCAGAAGATGGCACCATCGTGGATGATGAAGATTACTTTTTGTGTCTGCCATCTAACACCAAGTTTGTGGCACTGGCCAAGAATGAGAAATGGTCCAGCAAAAGCTTAGGTACTCTGTGGATGAGGGAATGTGGAAGGGGAGGGGTGTCTGGAATACACCTAGTGAAATTAGGCTGTCTCAGGTGGGTCAGGAATGACCCATGAAACTGATGACTCTTGTGTCAGACAGTGGAACATCCTGGCTCTCGGAGTCTGTGGATGAAGTGGACAGTGCTGCAGAGAAGTGGAAGCAGCTGGCCAGGCAACTGAAGGATGACCTGTCTAATATCATCTTGATGTCTGAAGAAGACCTCCAGGTACAGTGGGGAAACCTCTAATTGCTGTCCTTGGCTCTGCACATCATCCATTTATCTCAGTAGATGGCAGAGAACAGAATAAGTAAACAAGATCTCAAGGTTAATTCAGCTGCTGTTGTTTGGGTGTGGTGCTAGAGTCAAATTTCTCGAGGGGAAACACTCATGTCTGAGGAGGATGCTCTTAATCAGTGACTGTCCCTCACAGCATGTCTTTCCAATTCTGGCAGTGGGAGGGCAAAAAAGTCAAGATTTGGCCAAATGGCAACTGATGCAGGCTCCTTCCTTAAAACCAGACACCTGTGTCATGTGTCAAAAGGGAAGGCTGAGCGGCATGCCAAATCTATCTGCTCCAGACGGGTTTGAAGAACTGCTGTCAGTTTCCAGAGCCTGGTTGATTCGAGTGTCAGACTGCTTACCACCTCATATGTGGTGAGGCATGGCGGTAACTGCCTCTTGTCCTCCTGCAACATGCAGCTTCCCAGGTGCCAGGCTATTGGCTTTCCTTTGTGTGTTCCCATGTGCTCTTAAGAAGTGGTACTTTGATTGCCAGGAGTTGTCGGGATTTCTGTTAAAAACGCACGTGATTCCACACCTTCCTTGGATGCCTTTTGGCTTCTGGTAAAGAATGCTGGCTGGTGGAGTGCCACTACAGCCTGTCATAACTAGACTGACTGGCTATGACAAGAAACCTTGTGAAACATGCTGGGTTTCGTGAAGGTGGAGGCTCTGTCATTCAGGAAGCTTGCTGTTTGTACTGTAATCAGTGTAATGGAATGAGTTAGTCCATGTAACAGGAGCACTCTCATTGTTTTAAGGTGCTTATTGACGTACCACGTTCAGACCTGGCAGAAGAACTTGCCCAAAGTCAAACCAAAATCCAAGTATTGCAGGACACCCTGCAGCAGGTGCTGGACAGACGAGAAGAAGAACGCCAGTCAAGACAGCTCCTGGAACTCTACCTAGAGGCCTTGAAAAATGAAGACAGTATCTTAAGCAAAGTAGCAGGTAGGGAGCATTAGGATGCTAGAGGAGCTTTTCAGAGATGCCTAAAATAGTTGAGTGGAATAAACAAGGCAGAGTGAAGGACTGGAGTGAGTCACTTGCTTAGCAGCTATTAATGTGGTTGATGTAAGAATTCTCTGACTGGATGAGACCCGGAGTCCTCTCACTGCTGCGTCACATTTCTCACAATGCCTGAAAGTGGAATACTGGGGGAAAAGCTTAAATCATGTAGTCATCCTTAACGTTATGGATTTCTTAAGTTAGAGGATGTACCTAGATAGAATGCATATTTTATTAACCTCAAAAACCATCAAAGCAGTTTAGGCCACTTTTCCTGTCCTGTGTTTGTCACGGGCTATAATGATTCTGCTACTTTTCAGAATCTGAGACTGTACCAAGAAAGGAGATGGATGTGGTTGACACAGGTACCAGCAGTACAGGCGCTTCAGCCAAAACGGCACTCAGTGACCAGATCCTTGCTGCTCTGAAAGAGAAACCTGCTCCAGAGCTCTGCTTGGACAGTCAAGATCTAGAGGTGGGTGAGAATGACATAACCGTATTCTAGCAAATCTCTCCCTCTGGAGAGAGAGGTTGTAGGGGAAGCTGTCCTTGCTTCTGGAGGCTCTAATGTCAATATATCTGTCTCAAAGTGGTGAGATTTAACATATTTCTCCTCCTCAGTAACACTACCCCCTGCTTGGAGCTCCTCTGTAATAGCCAGTTGACACTATTCCAAGTATCCTAGTCTGTCCTCTGAAAAGCCACAAAATAATGTTGGTTTTGATCTCTGCCAAATCATAGTCAGCCAGTGCTTCAGCTGTCTTACCAGCAAGTTTTTTTGTATGCAGATGCATCTAGCTATATTTCTTTTATACATCCCAAATCAAAATAAAAACCTCCTTATTTTGGAAAACAGTGTAAATAAACCCATAGCTTGGAAAGGAAAGTCTAGGTAAACTTTAACCATGAGAAAATGTGTTCATTCTAATGCTGTGAACTTGCTCCTCTTGCTTTTCCCTGCTGTAGAAACTAAGTAACTGCTTTCTGTTCCTTTGAACATCTGAATATAGCTTCAAGCTCTAAGTGTTGGTAGAATATTGAAAATACGCTAGCCCACAGGACAGATGATGAAAGCTGGGAACATCTTCAATACCAAATTGCTAGTATTAAACAGGTGCCTCATTTCTGGCGTTCTTAATGTGGGCAGAGGGGTTAGTGGCGGAGGAGCATCAGTAGAAAAGACTGTTAGAAATCTGTCTTGCTACAGCTGGTCTTGAAAGAAGACACACAAGCCCTGGCCTCAGCTCTAAGATGGGACGAGCAGAAAACTGAAGCTCTGCAGCAAGCCTGTGATCAGGAGCTCTCCAAGCGTCTACAACAAGTGCAGACTTTGCATTCCCTAAGGAGCACGTCAAAGGGCAAGAAAACACTACCCTGGGGAGACTGGCTTAGTTCAAAACGCAAAAAATAAGTGCTGCTCGCAATTCCCCCCCTCCCCTCCCTTCAATAGAATCAATACAAGCAAGACACATCCTGGGAGCCATAGTTTGCTGGTCATACTGTGGTCTGGCTATAGACAACTAAAATCTGGACATTGTCCTGAGGCTTAAACGCCTGTGATGATTCAAATCATGTAACCAAAAGGATTTTGACTTTTTGCAGAATACTAGAACAATGGTATTGCTAAACACAGCATGTAAGGGTTCAGCTTTGAATACCTGGTTGGCAGCCAGCAGCTTCCATCTGACAATGATGGATCTAGCTTCTGAAACCCCAGGCAGTTTGCTTACTTTGTCCTCCCACCATTTTCAATGCAAAGGATGGAAGACCTCGTGGAAGACACTTTGAGGCACAGATGAACAGAAAGAAGGCACTTGGAGGATTACTCACTGAACAAGTGCGCATTCTTCGGTAGGGTTTTTTGTGATTTGGCCTAGTTAAGCTGTCATTGTGCAGTTTTTCCAGCTGCTGTCTGGCTTTAAGCTCCAGCCTGGGATCTAAGAACTTGAATTCTCATGCTAATTTCATCAGTTAAAGTGAATTCAAAGTCGTTAACTTCTGTGCTTTTTCTGTAAGGAACTCCTGCCTCTTGGGTGCAGTGTAAGCACTAACTTGTAAAACACAGCAAAGGTAGAAATACTTGCTTTGTAAGGCTGTGGGGAAGAAGACTTGTATTTGGCCTGTCTGTATTCCTGTCCTAATCATTAGTATAGTATCATGATGCTTTTGTATTAACTGGTTTATTTTAAAATTTGTTGAAGTCTTTTTTTTCTAATATCATTAAAACCTTTTTACCTTACTGTTGGACTAGTTTTGATATTCCCACCAGCTGCTAAGATTAAAGAATGTGCTAAGTACAGTATTACCTTAAGGATAGAGGAAGAAGAATTAAATACAGAAGTACTCCGTATTTAACCTGTCCAAAGTATTTAGGTAGAATGCATGTTCATACTGGTGACACTGCACCAGAACTCTCACCTGGCACAATCTGTTCTTCTCCTGTGAGAACAGAAGATGTACATGAAAAAATCTGAAAAGTGAGCTGAAACTTCTGAGGAAGTTTTAGTAGGTACAAATGTTTTCTAGTATCATGCAAAACCTTCTGATTTAACATAACCGTAAATGGTACAGGATGCCAACTGATGAGTATTCCTACAGCAGGCAGTCAGATGAACCCATTGCATGTAGACATTCCAGTCGAATTATGGCACACTCAACCTTAGCCTGCCAGTGTAACTAATAAATATTCTAAACAGTTTAGTGGCTTTGAGCAGGTAAGCAAAAATACTTAGGCCAACTTCAGATGAAGCTACCCATATGGGAATTGAATGGACTTAGCGGGGAAGCTTGCAGTCAACTTTTTGGTCAGTCTGTTTCGCTAGGGCAAGTAATTGCTTCTTACAATATACACTTCTGGCTTGTGACATTATAGGCCATGGCAGGTAAAAAGGTTTCCTGCTGCTTTAAATAGCTACAAGCTTTTTATGTTCAAGTCTTTCTGAAATAGCATCTATGGCTGTGCATTAACAGAATTTTTGAAGCATGCTCTATTGCACTGAAAGCTACCTACACTGGCTACCAAGTGAAATAGCACGCATTGAGTAGACTAGCTGTCAGCAAGCTTTTTCTGAGCTTATGTCTCAGCTTGTGATTACCACACTCTCCATTATAAACCAGTTTTTCAGTCTTGCTCAAAGCTGCAATGCTTTTGCTTTTTTCAAGCTCAACTTGGTAATGGAAATTCTACTCTTCAAGCTGTACAAGAGGAAAGAAGGGTTTTACCTGTGGCTTTTTCACATCTACTTAAAATAGCAGATAGCATAATTACTTCAATCCTGTGTGTATTAGGAATATTTAACTCACCTACTTCCAGGCAAACACTGAGATGGAGTCACAGAGACCATGCTGATCATTCTTGTAGGAAGGCAGTGATGGTCCTTCCAATTTAGCCTTAAGGAAAAAAACAAATGGAGGGTTTTCATTGCTGCTTTTCCCTCTTTCCTGTTATCAAGGTTAGAGCCCTTCAGTTGCCTGTAAATTATTAAATGCTGTAGTTCTTACGTTACACAATTAAAATTATAAACTAGACCTAGTATAGTATGATTTAAACTGTTACTTTTGTCTTAATTGTTCTGTTCTAGTAGAACAAAAAAAACCCCTAGATTTTCATAATCTGATGGGAGCTGCAGTTATACTCTATCCTAAAGCTGAGCTGGCAGTTTAATAGTAATATTGACTATTATTTGCAAAAGAGCAGGTATATAATACTTAACTCTCTTTAAAGCTCTATTATAGTCGACATCCTTCAAAAGTCTCCATGAAAAATGAGAAGCAATTAACTACTGACTAAGAGACTTCAATGCTGCATATCATTCTGTAATTTCTATAAAAAATCCTTTTTTAGTGGTCAAGTTTATGTATCACTTCTTGGATCTCTTTCAGTAGTGCAATCAAAGAAAGATGAAAACTGCTAAAACATCTCCATTTAATGAGATTTTTAAACCTTATCTGTATAAATTGATTTTTTTTTAGTGTAGACTTTGCTATAGATCTTTAGATCATTATATTCTGAAAGTCAGTTCATAGTGAGAATTTCCTGTTGGTGATAACAAAGAGCTGCTGCCAGATCTAATAATTCCACAGCAAATAATCACAAAGCTTTTCAGTAAACAATCTTTAGCCATTGGCCCGCACCTTCTGTACACCAGTAGTGTATATGCATCTGTGTTTGGAGAGGAAGTAACAGGAGATTTTAGCTGAGGACAACAGACAACATCAGAGCTAACAAACTTTGAGACATATTATTTCTCTTCCTGACATGATGGGCTTAATAAAAAAAAATCAGGTAAGCTGTGCAATAAACATCCACTAGGCCTTCCTCTTGAAAGACAGCTACTACGATATCAAAATGCTTGATGCTTCTAAAGGCCTAGGAGTCCTGTGAAATAAATATCAATTTTCTACTCAAGAAAGGAATAGGATAAACGATAGAAGCAAATCAAATAGAACTGCGCATGTCTTGATAACCAGACGCCTATAGAGGTTGCTCCTTTAGAAACAGAACAGTGGATAAGAGCAAAAGATACTTGATCATTTTTTGCTTATCTTACCTATCCAAGTCAGGAGAAACTGTCCACCTAAAACATGCTCTGTAATCTAATTTAACCTTAAATTAGATCTACATTTTGTAGACATGAAGTATGTCTGATTCACTTAAGCTTATTTAAGCTGCACGGACACTTTAACTATGCAAAAATTAGCATTTCCTTGATCTTATTCCTGTAATAGTTAAGAAGCTTTAACTTTTAAACAGGGTGACTGACCTGCCCATGATTCATGAGGATGGATTTTGTGTAGGTGTTCAAGAGGGAGGGATACAGTATGGAAGGTCTAAAACGTAGCCAGAAGACCTGTGAAAACCTAGAGTGGCTGCCATTACGCTTTTTTCAGGGTAAAAATTTTAGAACATCAAAGCCTTGAGTTAAAGTCTTTGTCATTAATACATTCAAGTAAACAAACCTACCTTGTAACAGATTCTTTCTTCAGCAATAGATTTGCCATGAATGAGTATCCTCAATTAATGGTCTTCAACACTGCATTAATGATTTCTCCCTTAAAGCACCAAGAAAAACCTTTTGTATCTCCTGTGGGATTGGGTTGATGACCAGGGTACATTAAGGTAAATAAAGCCTCGTGAACCTCAAGAAAGCAAGTAATGTATAGTGGCATTAAAAAAAAAAAAAAAAAAGCAATATGAAAACTGAGTAATGTAAGCACTGGTATGCCAAGAGGACAGATTTCCTGTTGATTACAGAATTGCTGGTTTATTATCTACCTAGCCTACATCAGTCAGTAGAAGAATTCTTCTAAAAGATATCTCATCCCTGAAAGTAGAACAGTTTGGGATAGGGGAAAGGGAGGGTAAAGTGTCGTTGTGTAAAATTTCCTGTATAGAGCCAGAGATAGGGATTCATGACATTCCTGTTTTCTTCTGCACTGTAGCACTTGATTTTATTTGATCAATATTGGATAGTTACAACCTAAAAAAGGCATGGTTTTTTTTTTTCCCCTAGCCACTACTGCTTAATAGCTCAAATACAGAGCAAGAATAAACGGGCGCATGTGTAAGGAGTCCAGAGCATTACTCTTTTTCCATTGTGTCATGTATAGCTGAGTGACTCTAGTCCAGAAAGTGCCCTCTTCTTTCAGCAGAAGGGTTTTAAACAAGGAGCAAGGCTACACCTAGAAGTTCTCAAGGGTGATCAAAAATATTGTCATCTCGTACTTTCTTTATCTTGGGGTAGTATTGAAGGTATGAGTCTTACTAAAATGAGAACCTGATGATTTTAAACTTGGTTTTGGGGAATTGCCCTAAGCTGTATCCTTTAGGAAGGAGCAAGTGGCTTCAAGGAAGAGCTTGTCTCATGAATCAAGCTCCGAGCAAGAGAAACGGTGTTCAAGTCTTTCCTCTCTTGCTGCGTATTTTAGACTATCCTTGGCAAGCATATTCTTGCTTGATAAAGTTTGCCCACACAGTAGCTTAAGCAGCCTTCTCATTTGACTTGGCTATATCTGTCTAATACCTTATGTCTTTAAATCTGCTTCTTTTGAATCAACAGCATTTGATAAGTCTCTCTCAGTCCAGCAGAGGGCAATGGTGATACATTTCTGACCACCACTCCGGAGCCACATTACTATAGTAAAATTTAGAAATATAATGCAACTTATTGAAAGTGAAGATTGAAGATCACCAGCAGTGTCACAGGTGAAAAATGACACAAAACATGTTTTAATTGTCAAGACAACAAGTGAGAGATATGGCTATTAAAACAAAAATAAAATATGCAAAATACCTAAGCAAAAGTATCAAAAATGGAAGCAAAGAGGAAGTCAACCAACTACTGGAGAAACTAAGAAGCAGTATGGAGGGAGTTGCACATACTGAGGTATTATGGTCAGTGAGAATGTTCTGCTTTAAACTCTTTATTTAAAGGATTTTCTTTTTAATAACAGTAAGATACCTTTTTGTGAGCAATTAAGGCATTTTGGCTGTAAGCTTTACTGAATTCTGACAGACCTTTCATTTTTGGAACAAAAAAATCCAACTAATCATGTTCACCTAAAAACCTAAAGATTCATTACTGTTGCTAACCTGCAAGAGGAATCTCTAATAGGCTAACTTGGGTTCCTCTAGGATAATAAGAGAAAATGACCAGAGACATTACTTGAAAGGTAAATCAATCATGCCATGTTGGAATCTTCACTTTCAGTCACAGCTGCTTCTTGTTCCCCAGAAGTTCTCCCTCCCTTAGCTGCACTGGACTTCTTTTTCTTCTTCTCCTTTTGCTCCATGTTACTTGATGCGAGCTCTTCACTCTTCTGGGTGATATACTTTAGCTGAGAACAATAAACTAATCAGTCATCTACTGAGGAACTTCATTTATTCATGAGAAATTAGAAAGAAATGTCTAAGAGAAATTAACAGGGCAAATTCTTATTACAAAAAAGACAACAGACACTCCAAAAAGGCTGACAAACATCAACTAGTTTTAATTCTTGCACGAAGCCCTCAGTCTAAGCTGGATATCCTCAGATACTGAAATGCCCTGGCCAGACTAGGATTTATAAATGTACGTTACATCCCTCTCTAGAACCAAGACAGCAACATTAGCAGTTACTCAGAGTTGCAGTTTGCCGAGATATAATCTGAGTACAGAAACATTGCAAGATTCCTCCGCACCCACTTCACATAAACAGCACGTGATAGTTAGGAACACAAAATTCAGCTCCGGACATTTACTGTGCCTTCTCAGGCAAGTTCATGTTGCATATTTCAAAATCACAGATGGAAGGAAAAAATCCCCTCACATAAAATTAAAATTAGTATTGGAAGTATTCTTCTTCATGGAAGCATTTACAGGTATGTCCTAACACATTAGTGAATTTAAGTCCACTGAACATCATACAGATCAGCACATGAAAGAATACAATAATGTGAATCATCCCTATACTAATGTTAGGAGACTTAGCACCTCAGGGTGGACTCAAGCTATTCCTGACCTTAGGCTAAAACAAAGGAACACAACATCAGGAAAAAAACAAGTGATTCACTTCCAAGATTGACAATGCTGTAATGTGTCTGTTTATTGCACTTTTGTGCTTGGAACCTCAGCAGCCCTGTTGCAACCAGAACACTGCTGCTTGAATTGCAATCAGATCTGTGTTCCCACAGTGATGCATAGTGTCATGCAGCAAAATAAGATGAAAATTAAAAAATCACTGGGTTGTGCCCATCCATCATCTCTAAGCCCGTGAAATTGCTTAAGCAACAATTGCTTCATCATCTATAGCCTTCATTCAAATGCTCTTAAGAATTAACCAATTGGTTTAAGAATGTTGCAAGACAACATTCAGAAAATACAGTGAATCTTACCAAAGAATTGCTCCTTCTAGCCAAAAGCTTCACATCTTCTGTAGTGACTGTGCTTCGTTTTGCATGCCTGCATAGAATTAAAAAATACCTCTTAATGTGTTTGCCAGCATTGGTTGTAAGAGGCCATACAGCATCTAATTCAGAACACTAATTAAAAGGGCTTAATAGGGACCCAGTAAACCAAACATGCCTATCTTTTCCAACTATAATACACAAAAACCTATTTTACAAGTTTGTACGTGTACATCTAAATTCCCACACTTCCTGTGTAAAAACAGTAGAATTTAGCAACCCAAACTTCAAGCACCACTGTTCCATTCCCTCTTACTTGCCATTAGGTCACTGTGTTAAGTTTTGACTCCTTAAAACATTCTCTTACCTCCTTGGAGCAACCAGATGAAACACAGGCATGCTAGTAAGCATCTGTCACTCCCAAACCATCTGGTACCGCTATGTATCAACACATTTGACAATTATATACAGTCATTAATCTAAACAATCACTTGTACCATATAAACGAACTTCCAAGATCAGAAGAACCTACAGGGGAGTATCTATTTCCTAACTTCACAGCCACTATTTAATCAGCCAATAGAACCCTTTAAAACTTGAATTACAAGACATTATTTTAAAGGTTATCTAGTTATTGGAGCTGAATACTAAAAAAGAAAGCCTTTGTAACAATCCAGTGTTCCAGTACCTACCTTGCAAACATTTCGAGGTCTTTTGCGAAGTTCTCTGGAGAAAACACAAAGACACCACATACTTTAAAATGCTAACTCTGAGTAGGAAGAGATACATTATACAGTTCTAGCTGTTACAAAGGTGTAACTGCAAGTTATCCAAGTTAGTTATGAGAAGCGACCATAACTTGTTATTACGTGCCACTCTGTTGCACAGGCAGGTGGCCCACACAATATTTTCACATACATTTCAATGCTTTTTCCAGGTCTGAAAAACAGAATCACATTTCTTGTACTTTTAAAAATGTAATGTAAGAAACAATGCATCAGTGATACCCAGTTCCAGTGCTATTTTTTTTAAAGCACCGTTTCTCCAGCAATTGCTCTTGAACAAATAGATAATACGCAAACTTCTGTACCACACTGCCTGAAGGTGATCTCTGAAATAGCTGCAATGGTTTGTTTGCTGAACTGCACGTCTTTGTCTTCTGCAACATCCTGACACAGGCAGCCAACCGTGTAGTGAACCGCGGCCTTCAGCCTCTGAAAGGATCCAAGGCAGTGGCAGGTCAGTTCTCTGCAGACTGATATACGAGCTCTTGCGTAAATCAGCAAAACTATTTAAAAGGACGCAACATAAGCGACCGTTTACGGAGCCCAACACACCCAGCAACACCACGTTTATCATTCAGTGCCGCATACCACCCCCCCCGCCCCCGCCACGGCTCCATCTTGTCCCGGCCGGGCCCTCCCCCGGCGGCGCTTGGGCCCAGCCCCGGCACGGTCGGAGCGGGGACGGGGCTGTGGGCCCGGGTAGGAGGAGAGGGCGCCAGCCGCGTCGTACCTGGGTGAGCAGGAGCCGCTCCTCATCGCCCGCCGCCTCCATGGCGAGGCCCTCAGCGGCCCGGCTGCGTTTCCCGCCCAGCGGGGCGGGGCGGAGCCGCCGCCATGTCGGGAGCCCCCGCCCCGCGCAGCCGGGGGCAGCGCCGTTACCCCCGCAGCGGGCGGCCCGCCGGGTGCTGCGGGAAAGGGGCCGCTCCGAGGGAGACCCGAGCCCTCCCCAGCAACGGGCAGAGGAAGCCGCCGCAGCCGCCCCGRCCCGCCTTGTTGCTAAACAGGGGTGTTTGAAGACGCTCTTCGAGGCGAGGACGGAGCGCCAGGATGCGGTCTGCAGAAGGCTTTGCACGTTACCCTGGGAGGCTACTGCCGTGGGCACGGTCCGGTTTTAAGCAGCGGTTACAGCACCCGTCCCGTTCGAACACCTTACATGAAGGTTCTGGACCCACCTGGACGATGAAGGATCGTCCCTCTATCGGGAGTTAATGCATGTGTCCGGCAGAGATCAAACGTAAGCTAGTAAAAGAGATGTAAAGCGACGTCAGCTGATGTCCCCATCCCTTCCCTTATCCCTAAACGGTTCAGTTCAAATGACATTACAGAACAAGCACTGCTCGTGACAAACCCGGTGAGGCACATACTGCTTACTCCGACTGAGCAGCTGCCAGGTTTTAGCACAATGTGATTCCAGATAGAGTAGATATTTTTCGCAGCACTAATACCATACTAAGGACTAAAATAGATTGGTGGGAGTATCCCGTTTGGCCCCCCAAACACAATGCCTATGCACACAATAAATGGGCAAAACTGTTCCTACTGTCCACCACGGTAATTTCTAACACAGTTCTCCTGCTGGAGAACCTAAACCACAAATGCTGGGGCAAACTGACTACTAAAATGTTCACGACTCTCCAGTTATCGCTATTGCCTGCAATTTGTCACACCTTTATTTTATGGAATTCCTAAATCTTACAACATCATTTGCAGAAAAGATGCTTTAAATTGAAAGTAATCTTTTGCTAATCATACAGATATTCAACTAATAACTAAGTAGCTAACTGTCTTAGCAGAAATAAATGGAGCAAAAAATTAATATAAAAACCAGTGCACAGCACAAAATTTAACACTTGGGAGGTTCTGAGGGGAAAAAAAAAAAAAAAGGTACAGGCACCCAGGTGAATTTTCAGAAGTCCTGAAGATGATTGGCAGTGGGATTGCAGGAAGAGGATATCAAATAGGGCCAACTTTGCATGCTACTGCAGGTATTTTTAATTGCCCCATGGGAAGAGGAGGCAAAGCAGCAGGGACATTTGAGGAAAAGAGTGCAAACACACAGCTAAGCCAACAGTTTACGCCAGAGCTTAAAACTGGGAACAACAGTTGGAGGGAGAATGGCTTGGTGACAGGAGTATCAGTCTTGACACCCTTGACCTGCATTCAAGTTTCTCCATGATCCATCCCACCCTTCACCCTTTCATAGAAAACAAACAGCTCACAGTGTGAAAGACTGTGTGCAAGTGAACACCCGGGAATTAATCTTTAAGAACCAAGCTACTGACTGTTATGAATAACCAATGGCAACCAAAAACAGGCCTTTACCTCCCTGGAATCTTGTGTAGCATTACTGTGCTGTCTGCCATTCTCCACTTTAGCGATTATTGAAATGCAGTCATCTCTATCTTGATCCCTATGAGTTTATGCACTATAATACAATAAAATTATTATCATTATAAAATGTATTCTATTAAATACTGCACAAAGACATTTTAGCCAGTTTTGGCCAGCAGCAGTGGAAAGAAAACACCTCAATGCATTTATAAGCAAATTTATTTAGCTTTCTTATATGATATATATAGAGAKATATATATATGAAATATACCCACAAGTTATTACAAAAGTGTCCGAACACAAGTTCTAGCACAGTACAGTAAAAAGTGGTATTCTAGGAGGAATATCTGAGATCTACAGTATCTTGGCTTCAAGAGGAAGTACTTCCATTAGACATTGTAGGCAGAAGAGGACACATTTCCTCCATGGCCTGTCCAGTTAGTATGGATAAATACACCTGGCTTCGATAATAACTCATACGTATGTGCACCAAAGTAATCGCGCTGAGCCTAGAATAAGAACACACACACACACACAAAATAGACACATGAATATCACAGTCATATGAGTACTAGAAGTTGCACCTACTGATACTTGACTATAGGAATACTAGAAATAAGATCTGATGCCAATATTATAACATTCAAACTTATTTTCTCATTATTAGCTAAATCACTGCAATGAAACATTTACTAATATCTAGTAATTACTTAAGAGTTCTGTAGAAAGACAAGTATATTATTTCTGCTAGGTACTAATCTGAAAAACAAGCACTTACATACATCCAAAGGCTCAAAGATACTTACTTCTTTATAAAGCATTTTGATTCAAAGATATCGTTACCCTTGGTTCGCAGGTGGCATACTAACACATGCTGGGCACTGACATACCAGTATCTTTGGTGTTCTTTATCCAGGCATCTCATAGTATTTCATTGCCGTGAATTTCAGGTTTAACAGAATTATATTAGGCAATCTATGCCTTTATCTTTACAATGTTGGAGTGATTAGGACATATTGCCATCATGGCCTTCAGACCAGTATTTAAATAACAACATGATGATATTTCAGTAGCCAGAAGATCTGCTACACTATTTCAGGCACGTACCTGAATCAGGTTAGCTGGTAATATTTCATGCCTGTATCCATCATAAAAAGAAAGTGCTGTAGTGAAGCAGGGCATAGGGATACCAATCTGCACTCCAGTACTGATTACACGCCGCCAGGAGTCCTGGGAGAGAGGAAAAGGCGGGGGGGGGAGGGGGGGGGGGCGGGCGCAGAGAGAAAAAAGAAAGAAACTAATCAGTCCTTGCTCAGAGGTATGTGCACGCATATTAACTATTCTAGTATAATAGCATGTGCTATTTCACGTTATATGAAATCTAATGACCAAGTCTGAGCAAATGCAGCAGTAGATTCCTGATTTTACATAAACAAGGTTGATCCAAAATATTGGCAAGTAAGATAGAGTTAACAAACAGGACAATAAGAGTGCAGACATACACTTCACAGCAATCAAACCACAGCCTCGAGCAACGATGCTGTTCTTCCACATAAACATAATCAGTGCATCCCAAAAGCATGAACACAGTGGGGAACATACTGAGCAAACACTGAGGCGCTTTCAGGACCTCTAATCAAGCACAGTACAAAGCCTGCCCAAGGGCATGAGACATCAGCACAATACTTCAAACAGACGTGGATAATTCTCATTTCAACTGTGTACATCTGATTTAGTAACCTGCACAGAATATTCAGCTTCATAAAAGAATTATTAATGATAATATATGACTTCTTTGTTGGTCAGATAATCTGGTTTTAGTTCTGCCTGTCAACTCCATCCAAATCAGGACACTGTTTGGACAGACCTAGGTCTAATGAATGGCAGGTCTGGAACACTGTTATTTTGGTGCTACTGCAAACAATGGTAATAGAACAGAGCTTTATACTCTGTACAACTGAAATCCAACTGCACAGTAGGCACAAGATACAGGGCAGTGATGAGAATGCTCACACAGGCTAGACATTTCTTCCTCACATTGTGGTTCTTCTGAATTGCTAGATTTCTGCCTAAGGCTCTTCTGTAATAGTAAAATGGAAACCTTAAGTTTCTAATAGTAGCTTGGCTAGGATCAAAGAGAAGAATCAAGACACAACAAGGACTATATGTTCGTTTGCTCCTGTATTATCTTCAGGTTGACATATATACCTTGCAACATTACAGGAGACCTCGGTTCATCACTTGATCTGGATGCTGATTTATAAAGTAGTGCTTCAGTGATGCAACCCCCTTTTTTTCCTTCATTTAGAACTAACATTCTCAAACTTTCCTGTGAAATACAGGCAAGAGGCATTTGTAGGCATTTTTTCAAGGACAGGTCGCTAACCCTGGCGTCTGGCAAAATTCTAATGTGGACCTCAGTATAGCCTACCTCATCACAGTAACTTTCTTGTTCAATTTCAACCAGCTCCAACTATGTAGTTTTTTTCTTGTCCTGATCCTGTAAGACTGGTATGTTCTACTAAAGAAGGGTACCTTGAAGCCATAGGTGATGAATTCCTACACCCATACATTATGTGCATACAGATACACATACACAGTCCCAAAGAGCTTAAGAATTGTTTAGTGATCTTTGGGATTAAGGATGCTGTATAAATAGGTTTCAA
This sequence comes from Phoebastria nigripes, assembly GCA_035582835.1. NCBI lineage: Eukaryota > Metazoa > Chordata > Aves > Procellariiformes > Diomedeidae > Phoebastria > Phoebastria nigripes. The sequence continues at coordinate 5,334,665 of JAYKAV010003044.1, read as the reverse complement.
GGGTGTTCTCTACCTTTTCATTTTTCAGTCTAAATATACTTGTGAAGGTAACTCCTGGGAAAGAAGCTGAAAAAGTCCAGACTGTAAACTATTGTTTTTATGCTCTTCCTTCCTTGGAAACTCACCTGACAGTTTTCAACAGCTGTCTTAAAGAAATCATCCAACAGCAAATTCTGGAGCTGAGGGTTTCGATCAAAAGCATCTTTGATTTTTCCCAGGAACACACTAGGCAGAACACATGTAAACCAGGAATAAAATTTCACAGCTTCTGACAAAGGCACAGAATCCAAAACTTACAGTGCCAAAATTTGACTCAGCCAGACTCAGATTCCAAACACTGAGAAAGATGCAAACAAAACAAAGCCCGAAGAAAATCTGCAGTAGCTAAGCCACCAGAAAATTGGCTTAATGTGGTAATCTTTAGTGCCCTCTACAGAAACAGCCTCTCAGTATCTTATCAGAAGATTAACTCCATGGTTTTTCCAAGAAAATCTCTAGGCTTGTCAGTCTAGCACTGCATAAAATAAATTGCCTGCTCTTCTCCCCTCAGCAACTAAGTTACCTCCTCATCTTAATTACCTTCTGATGATGCAGCCTCCCCTCCACATCAGCGCAATGCCACCGTAATTCAGTGTCCAGCCAAATTCTTTGGCTGCTTGTCTCAGCAGCATGAAGCCTTGAGCATATGAGATAATCTTGGAAGCATACAGGGCCTAAAAAAACCAAATTCACATTCCAAGTGAAGTCCCACAAAGTTGAACGAGAAACTTCACAGTCTACATGCTCTGTTTAATCCACTCATCAAGGATGAGTACAGTAGCCACATTCCAGCTATCTGATAACCAAAATATCCTTTCCAATTGTTGGAAAGTTTGGTCTCAACAGAGAGAGATCAAGAGCTATTATCCCCAATAGAAAGACGGGAGTGTTGAGGGGCGAAAAAGTAAGCTCCTGTGCATGAATTATGACCTCTGCACCCCAGCTAGTTGTCACTGCCCACTGTAGCTTAGACTTGAATTCCTTCAGGACTATTCTTTGGTCAGGAAAGGAATTGGTCGCATTATGCTTTGTGGACATCACTAGGCAATACACAATGGGACGGCTGAAAGCAGGAACCAATTGTCATGAAATGTAAACACAAGAGCTCCTCCCCAGGGTTTACAGCATCCAAAACCTGCTTTGATATGCAGCTTTAATACAGCACTCTGGCAAGCACAATGACTCACCTTGCGTATGTCCTCCAGAAAGGCCTTCTTGTTCCCACTGAATTGAGTCATTTTAGGCCCATCCAGCAGCTTACTGGCCTGTACTCTCTCATCCTTGAGGGAAGACAGGCACCGTGCAAACACAGCTTCACCTTTAAGTATGGTAGGAAAGGGGAGATAATTAGAAAGTTCAGCATCACGGTTAAGGTTTGAGATACTTGTCCTCAAGCACACAGCGAGAGCGCCACTGAATGATGAGTCACATACATAGTGAAACAGAGTCACATGGGAAGAGAGGTGTACAAATGAATTATTTCAACAGCATTACTGAGGTACCAAACTACCAGTCAGCATAACCACTGGGTAAATATTGACTGATACAGCTTTCAAATGAAAAAAAAAAAAAAAAGCCACAAGTCATCCGCATGAAAATTTATCCTCAGGAATCTTCACCAGCTCTTAGTTTTAAGAATTTACTTTAAAATCTCTTCCTATCTATAAAAGACAGACAGTGTTGCACTGCAGTTTAGGGACAGGCAAGGCTGAAGACTTCACTAATTCACTATCATGCTTTGAAGATAAAAAGCTGTTGCATAAATGCCAACTCACATGAACTAGATGTGCTTTGAAATACACACATGCAAAATAAGAGCAATTAAAATCAAGAACAAATCAGCAGGTTAACTTATAAGAGGAAATAAGTTTTACAAATCTGGTAGGCCCGTAACAGTAGTATTCAGAAGCCCATAAGAAAGTTTTATAACATCACTAAGCAGGTTACTAAATGTCATTCACCAGGGCYAAGGAGTTATCCAAGCAGTATATTCACCTCACTCAATTCCTAATCATGCTGTTCTAAGTTGTACTTATTTGCAATTGAAGACGGTATTTTTAAATGGGAAAAAAAAGTTTCCTTTCCAGGGTCTGATAGAAGGAAAGCAATCAAGTTTATTATAGTCTTCATACTGAACTTTTCTTCCACTTCTTAAGTGAGATGAGAATTACAAAAAATCCCCCAAAAAACCAAAACAAACCAACCAAAAAAAAGATGAATGAGTAATGTTTTCACAAGATTCTGGATCTTCCCTGCAGTAGGATTAACAGACTGAATCAAAATCAGAACTGGCTCCTCTCCGTTTCTGCAAAAACTTCCTTCTACACTGGGGAGAAGTGTGTGGGGAAAATCAGGAAAAAGCAGGAGTAGCATGACTCTGCTTTTACAAGCAGAACTGCAAGTCATGCTTATGCAGTAAAGCCACACACACAGCAACTGCCCTAAGAACAGCCATGTTTGCACAAGGGCTATTGCACATACTTCCCTATCAACTCATCATTACCTAACAATGCTCCCCTTGCATTGCAGAGGAGTAATCAGGGAGTGTCTCCTCCACCCTTGATCTTTGCAAGGACCCCAAACAGGAGAATATTAACAGCACAAGCAAGAAACACTGTTTCAAGCCTAGAACTGAAAGACTATAGCTGTAGTAGAATATTAAAACCATTTATAAAACTTATTTTGTAAAAATATGTTATTGGAATGCAGCCATGTTTCTCTGATAGCTATCACTGCAGGCTCTTTTAGCCTACTGAATATAGTTTTTCTTATCTTCTAATACAACTGGACTTGACCAGCCAAGGCAAAGGAAAAAGAAGTAGAGAAAGCATGAAAATTAAAGCAAATCCGAGCGCAAAGAACCTGTTGAGTCAACTTATTTACTCAACGAGAATGTCTACATTGGCCCTGTGGTAAGAGAGCACTCTAAATGTGCTGCAGATGTATTACAACTCTCCAATTGTGTCACAATTCCATTCAGAGGCCAGGTTAGATAAAAGAGTAGGTAACGAGACTGTTAGGTATGTATGTGAGCAAGTAAATTCTCACACTTTAGGGATATAATTCAAAGCAATTACAAAATACATTTCCATCATCTTAGTTTGGCTTTGGATCAGCAGCCTTATTAGCCACAAAACAAAAACCAGCAGCAGTCCAGAGTGTATAAAGAAACACCACAATCAACTGTTGAGGTGGAAAAACAGCAGCCACCATCACAGGGTAGCAGTCTGCCACTATTCTCAAAAAAATCTGTCTGTGCTCCTCAACCCATAATACAGTCTGGCCTTCGTGTTCCTGTTTAGTCTCACTAATGCTGGGTTAGCTAAGTTATACTGAAACATAGAAATAGAAGACTGAGGTAGATATCTGAAAAATAATTCTTATGCCTTCAGAAAAGTCTAAGTACTTATCAAGCAATGGTCAAGCAACAAGGTTTTGAGGGTGCCCTGCCTCCCCCTTTTTTCTTTTTTCTTTTTTTTTTTTTTAAACATTTTTAAGGCTATGATGGGATTTGGAGTAGCGGATAAAGTGGAGGATTACTGAGAGAAACGTTGCATCAATCTAGCATGACACTTACAGCATGGCACTTATGTTCACCTGTCACTGAGTGCTGCGAAGATACCATGGACAAAGCATGATAACAGTACTACCGACATTTGAGAAACAAGGTAAAAACAAGCCCAGCAAAGAAAAACAGTAACAGCTCTCAAGGGCAGAAAGACTGCAACAGCTACACCTAGAAGAGCCTCTTCTGCGAGCCAAGCCCTGGTGTGGACTCGTTTCTGAGACTACTGCGTTATCATGCTCCTTATTGTGATGTGGTACATGCAGGTAGGAAAGACGAGGCCAGATCGAAGAACCAGTTACCTATGAGTGTGACAGGGACTCCATATTCCAGGGCGGAAATGGCTGTCCACTTTCCTGTGCCTTTTTGTCCTGCGCTGTCCTTGATCTTTGGGAGGAGGTATTTGCCATCACTGTCTTTGAATTTGAGAATATTGGCTGTGATTTCAATCAGGAAAGAGTCCAACTCTGTCTTATTCCATTCCTGAAATACCTGGAAGAGGAGAAAAAGTGTATATATACACACGCACATATATATACACACACTGATTCACTATGTATCTACTATATATATCTCAACTGATTTATTGATATATGTGTATATATATATGTATGTATACAGAAGGGGGTCATGCTATCTCAGTTACTGGTACCCTGCCACATTTACCGATGATTTCAGCACTGCTGAAAGGCCATTGTGCAGGAGCCCTGCACTGGAAGGTGCACACCCCAGACTCAGAGCTGCAGAGCACCCATCTCCAACTGGGAAGGCAGAGGCATAGCCCGTCCTGTTGCCTGTCATCATAGGCACTGAAGGCTGGAAACACAACTGCTCTTTCAAGACACATCATACTTATCGACTTGCTTCAACAAGATCTTTGCAAGATTTGCCTACTTGATTACAATGCTCTATGTTTCACTAGCTTTTTTCAGGCAAGGTAATTCACATCTCTACACAAGAAGGTGCTTCCTGGGGAGAAATCAACTGTAGAATGGGAGAGTTTAGACAACTTCTACAAACATTCAGGTGTACATGCTGGCTGCTCCCTACCTCATTTGACACTCAGGAATATTGTGCACTGCCCCTGGCAGAAGGTGTGTCAGAAAAATTAACTTCATGCACATACAGCAGCTTTACCCAAGCCCAGCTGCCTCCATCAATGGCAGACAGCCATCATGGCTCAAGAAGGCAAGACACGAAAAACTACAGATCACCTTTGACATCTCATCGTGCTCCATGCCCACCACATCTTTCATCAGGTGATAGGCCTCACAGATCAGCTGCATGTCTCCATATTCAATCCCATTGTGCACCATCTTCACAAAGTGTCCAGCGCCCTCATCTCCTACCTGTCAGGAAACATCAAAAAATGCCATCAGCAACAGTGCTGTCGCCACTTCCAGCGTTTAATACCTGCCCATGGCTTCCTTCTGCCTGAAGGAAGGAAGGAAGGAAGCCCAGTGCTAACTGAAAACAGTGTGGGTCACAGATCCATTTAGCTCCCCCAGCACATGACCCAGCCGCAAAACTTTGTCTTTCCATTGTATGGGATAAGTTATCAGAGATGGTAGATTTGAATTGAATGCAGTCAGCCAGAAAATCAACCCACTAATGTCACTGGGTTTATTAAGGACAAACATGCATGAGCTTCAGCAACCAAACTACCTAAGCATGGATCTAACCACAAGTTAAGGTCAGTATCAAACAAATATTTACCCAGTCACAACAAGGTTCCCCAGATCCCACTTTAGCAGCAATGCTTTGAAATATGGTCTTGATGTGGGGCCTGTGGGGAGAAATAATATGCCTCAGCAGATAGGCAGAGGACACAAACACCACAAGAAAAAAATCCATCGGTATGATGCATCCTTCTGTAACCTGCCAAAAGGCAGCTTGGGGTGAGGGCATGCTGGCAGGTTGATAACCCACCACACAGCAATGTCAAATAAACTGTATGTTTTTCCCAGAACTAGACACTGTTTGCAAGAAATGGGGACAGCCCATGTCACGCTTACAGCGCTGTGCAGACAAGCTTAATGTACCTAAAGGAGCCCAAATACTGTCTTCTCCACTTTAGAAATGCAGAAATAGAGGCAGGTCATGATACAGGCTCACACTCAGAGAGGATCAGTGGCAGAGCTGAAACAAAATCTCATTCTGTTCTATAGCCACAAGAAAAATTCAGGGTTATCTGGAGGAGAGGGAAGGAGGGAAGAAACTCCACGAATGCAAGTCGGGATATAGTTATCTGCATTACTGCAGTAATTAGGAGCTTTTGTCATTGCCAGGCTCCCCCATGTGTAGTAAATTGCTTAGCCAACAGGACAGCGTTACAGAATGCCAAGTTTGGAGCAACCTAAAGCGACCACTGGGAAAGGAGCATGGGTGGCACATGGGCTGCAGGTGCTGTGAAAGAGGAGGGGGACAAAGTTCAGGTAAAGGTGGCAAATAGAAGCTGTCTTTACTGAGCTGTTCATGGCAAAAAGATGATCAGACAGCCCATTACTGTTACGTTGCTTCTGGCTTTGTGCCGTCAAATTTGAACAGGCTGATATTGGTATGAAATGCTAACGCAAACAGACAAGGACTTAAGAGATTCTAAAGCTCAGGTAAAGCCCGGATACACCTTCTCTTTCTACATTTACAGAGAGAATGAGCAACCGGGGATAAAGTCTAATATGAACATTGATGTACAGTCCTTTACAGTAACATGAGTACAAAACAACAGAGCAGCATGGCAGAAACTTGCAAAAAAATTAATGTATTCAATAGTCAGTACAAACATGTACTGAAGCCTCCTTTTATAACGTGTGTCACTGCAGGGATGTTTGCTGCTGCCTCTTTCATGGTTAACAGCTTTCCAAGTGCATAGGGCCCCAAAAGAAAAATCATAATCAAGAACAGTACTTTTTTAAAATTCAAGCAGAATTCTTTTCTGCCCCGGCACACATTTCTCCCTTCAGATTTCTGTAGGCACTACTTTTGCCTGTGAATTCCTGGAAGAAAAACCTGCCTTTGTTTTGCCTGCCACGAAAGCTCAGCACTGCCCCGTGACCCCAGCTAGGTTGAGAAATCTTGAGCCTTGAGGAAGTGAGATGGCAACATATCTTGTTCTCTCCACACCCGCGCCCTCCTCCTTCCCTCTCTCCGCTCTCCATGTGAATAGAAGACGATTGTTGCAGACCATTCTGAGGAAGAATGTACTAGCTCATGCTTACCAGGCTTCTTTGGCTCCTCCTGGCATGAGTGAAGGACCATATCTGGCACCCTCCTCTCCACCACTAACACCGCTTCCGACAAATAAGATGCCCTTTTCCTGTAGTTCCTTACAACGTCTCTGGAACAGAGAGTAGAGCAGCATTATTTAATTTCTTTTAATGCCAGAGCCTTACAAACAAAGGTGAGCAATTCAGACCTAAAATTAGGTTTTCAATTCTGCTTTGGACATGCTAGAAGACAACCTTAGAGAAAGCTTGTACATACACTAAAGTGAACATTAGGAAACTTCCTGTTGCTTTGACATGGATCCTTCTAAGAGAGACATGCTGAGAAAACAAAGTCCTTATAAGCAGCGGATAGAAAAGAGCAGTACTGAGGCTGGAAAAGGCTCAGAATTAAGTGTCAGGTGATACATGCTATGTGCAAAGATGTGGGGGAGGCAGATTAGGCCCAAGGTGGAGTTGCCGAGTTCACTGCAGAGTGAAGGTGCAAGCACGGACAACTATAAGGGAAACTAATTCCCGCTGAGTGGGAGAGAAGCACAGGCTGAGATCCATAAGGGGAGCTGCAAGCTCCCCAGGTATTAACCCTCATTTAGTACCTGTTTTTCACTCTGGCATGGACAACTCACTTATCCAAGATCAGGACGCCAAAGCAGAATGACTAATACCAGCACCCTTTCTACGATTCAGAAGTACTGATTTGAATGCAGTATTTTCATGTAAGCATCCCAGATATGCTAACATAACTTCTATAGTTACAGCCTGCTCACAAGCAGGCTTTTTTTTTTTTTTTTGCCTTTTTTGGGGGGGGCTTTTTTTTTTAAAAAAGGTAATTACTCTGCTGTTTTCATTACCAAGACAGCCAAACCAGCAGTTCTGTCTTACTGGATTTTCCCGTGGTCATGTAGGATTGAGATATAACAACAAATCTATAAATATCCTTAGATTTTCAAATCTCCCTGAAAACTCTTTAAGATTGTAACAGGTAATTTTCTAAAGGCCTTCACTCTTTAAAAGATGTCAATAAAAATATTCTTTGATGATTTGGGCAACTTCTATAAAAATATACTTACAGAACAGTCCTTAACTACTGTAACAATTGCTTTTTAATAGGCTGCATGATCTAGTTTTGCAGAGATAACTCAGTCTGGCCCTCCCTGAGCAGAGGGGAGATGACATCTTATTGACTGACTATTCTGATGATCAGAGGAGAAAGAATCATGTGTATTTTATTTATCCACTTCGGGTAGAAAACAGGCTTACCGTGGTATCTCTATACTCAGAATTCCCACCATCAATTATGATGTCTCCAGTCTCCAGCAACGGCACCTGCAAAAATAAATCCGTATTTTGGTTTTCTCCATGCATTCAAAACCTCACTAATGACAAATGAGATCTTCCAGAGGAAACTTCTTCAAAAGACAGCAAGAAGTCACAGGTAGAAAGAATATTTGCCTCACCAATTTATTGATGAAGTCATCCACTGCATTTCCAGCCTTCACCAGCAAGATAATGCGACGGGGCTTCTTTAACGTAGAGACCATCTCTTCCAGGCTGTGAGCACCAATCACTTTGGTTCCCTTGGCCTCATTGGCCAGAAAGTCATCCACTTTGGAAACTGTCCTGTTAAAAGCACAAACCTGGGGGAGCAAGAAAACGTGTTAATAAAAGCTGCCAACAGAACAGTTACTTTAGCTCAGACTACAAATTATATAAGCAAGGTTCAACATCACGTGCTCTCCCACTTCCACCTTCCCTAAAGACACAGAGCAGGGATGAACCTGCAGCATGTCCTTGCAAGTGCCTTGGGAACCTATGGTTAATGGCCAAGCCCAAAGCAAACTTCAGGGAAAAATCATACATAACTAACACATCAGGTGGCTACCTGAGTACAGGCATGCACTGCAGTTTTTCTCTGGAAACGAGACAAAGGGCAGCCTAGGTTATAACTAAAAGGAGGAAGCAACACCCATTAGACCATCACAAGGAGGAAAAAAAAAAAAAACCACAAAATGCTCAGCTCCAATCCCAAGTGCTAGTGAGTCAGCCTTTCTGAACAATGTTTTCCTTTGCTTACCACAAAGCCATGGTCATTCATGTTCAAAATAAGGTTTTGACCCATCACAGCCAGTCCAATCAAAGCAATGTCAGCTCTGGAATGTGGAAGAACAAAAATGCCAGGTAAGTCTCATTAGCAGTGATCTAGCACTAGCATCCATACCCTCTGTCAGGCTGTTATGATCTTGTCAACTGCTAGGCCAACCCACACCTTTCTAACAAATGCTGTAGCACATGCTCTGAATTGATTCTGTAGGCTATTACAGCAAGAGATCCTTGTGGCTCCCAGTCAGTCCAGCAGAGTGGAGACCAACATATACCATGTTTCAAGTCACCGAGATTTCTTCCCAACTACCAAGACACAACCAGACGAGTAAGAAAAGTAAGCTATCCAAAACGTTGCGCTAGGAGGCAGGAAGTAAAGTGAGTGGCTCTAATATGTCACTGATGGATCCAGCTCTATCACAGCTCCATATTTAACAGACGCTGCACTAGAACATCACGTCAGAACACTAGACCATTCTTTTGCTTTTGCAACACAAACTGCCTCAGATTTGGGGTGAGCCGCGAAAAAAAGGGAAACAGGATATTCTGCAAAAGAGGCTGCCTAACTCAGCTCGCAAAGGGCGTGCACGCAGAGAAACCCAACCTGTCTACTTCTATTCCTCGGGTCAGGAACAAGTTTCCTGCTTCGCAGTCACGACTCCAAAACTGACTGCTCCCGGATTTTGTCAAAAAGTCTCTCAGCCAACCGGCTTATCTCGCTGTCGGTCCCTCAGCCGCCGCAGAACCTCTAACGGTGAAAACCAACCCGCCGTCAGGCGGCTCGAGGGCCCCATCCTCTCCTTCCTTCTCCCTCCCGGACACACCGCGGAACCGGCCAAACAGGAAAGCGGGGACCGCACGGAATCACCCGCTTCCCCCAGACCACCCCGCGGGAAAACGAGGTTTTGCAGAAGGTCACTCGGCAGAGGCGAGAGGCTAGAAAGGCTCCCGCCTCCCCCTCAGCCCGCCAGGCACACGCTCCCGGCTCTCCCCAAGGCGCCTCCCCCCTCCCCGCTAACGGGCTGTAAGGCCTCTCCCGTCAGCGGGGGCACCCCCCGGCTCTCACACCACCACCAGCCGGTTTCGACGCTGCCCCCTCCCCCGGAGGCAGCCATGCCGAGGCCCCGCCCGCCCACGGTCCCGCCTGAGGGACGCGCGGCCCGGCGGCCGAGCCCCCGCCCGCACTCACTGAGCCATCGCGGCGGCGCTGAGGGGAGCTGGAGGCGGCGGCGTCTCTCGGGGCTCGGCCTGCGGCGCGCGCCCGGCCGGCCCTCAGCCGCGCGGGCGGGGTGGGGCTGGGGGGGGCGCGCCCATTGGCTCTTCCGGCGAGCCCCGCCTCCCGCCCATGGGCCGATGGTTCGGGCGCCTCGCCCCCTTAAAGGGACAGCACGAGGGGGGGCGGGGGCGGCCGCGCGTGGACCCTGCGCTCGGCATCGCCGCAGCGGGAAGCGGGTGCGGATGCACCTTTGCCCAGGAGCGGGGCGGAGGCAGCAGTCAGGGGAGGCCCCCGAACACCGGAAGGCGTTCAGCGGCCGGTCCCTGGGCTGTCCTCCGGGCGTGAACGCTCCGACGCCGCCTGCGAGGCCAGGGGTGTCCCCGGAGGGGAGCACCGCGCCGGGCCGCAGCCGCCCCGCGGTGGGACGGAGAGGTCCTCCAGCTGAAGGTCCGGCTGTTGCCAGCTGCCTCCGTACGTACACGGGCGGCAGCGGTGCGTATTTCAACAGCAATAGGTACCCCGGGACCGCCCGGGGACAGCGGCCGGCAGGCACGGCGGAGCTTGTCTTTTCTCTCCTTTCATGATACGGAATTCATCGCTTTAAATGCAGCTGTTGAAAGACCTTCCTAGGCTGCAGTCAACACCTCGGAGATCAGTTTGTCTGTGAGGTGTCCTAGAATTTGGACAAAAGAAAACTTAGGAAACCTGCCCATCTGTCAGCATTGAGATTAAAGTTAGGTTTAAGAGAAGGGGCTAGTTGCATAGCTTTGCTCCATGAGTCAGATGCATCATCAAGATAAACCTACATTTTAAGCATGTTTACTTTATATTAAAGGCACATTCTACACATGAAGACTGGCAGCAAACTGACCCATCAAACTTTGGGTTCACCTATTTTGRGGCATTGAGAGTGAATGAATCTGAACGCAGTGAAACAGCTAGCGGCTTCTGTGAAGTATTAAATAAGCTGTCAGGAGAGCAACCAGAAAAAGTTAACAGGTTACTCAAGTGCCTAACTGGAGGAGGGGAAAAAAAAAAAAAAAAAAAAAAAGACTCTGCAACAGCAGCAAGAAGCAAGACAGACAACGGTGAGAGCTTTTCAGCTACAGAACAGATCTAGCCAGCAGCCTGATGAAAGTATTTTGCCATCATGCAGCTGTTTTACAGTTATGAGAGGTGTTTAACAGCAAGTGGTGGCCCATTTTTGTGGGACTTAAATGCTTTGGGAATGCCCTGTCCAGTTTCCTCACCACGACTTTTAAAGGCTACAAAGAACTTTCTACTTTCAGACCAAGACAAGAATGATCCACAGGGATTCCCCGACACATCTTTGTCCAAAGAGTTGGTGCCTTATACTTTGCTGTTACGTTTCGGTGGTTTGATTTCATGCGCTTCCTGTAATTTTTAATGGTCACCCTCAGATAAGCAAGTTCAGTATTGGCAGCACTCTTATTTTATCTTTCAAGCAAAAGAATCTTTGGAAAGCATCCAAAAACTACTTAGAAATGCTGCATAACATAGCAAAGGGAAAAGGATGAGTAAGGATAAGGGCCCCTCTTCTTTCTCAAGAACAGCCGAGACAAATTTCTTTTCACAAAAGCATAAGCTTGTTCAGGACAGGTTTTCAATATAAGATACTAGTAATTAAATCATAATAAAAGGAGCACACATTATATCTGCTAATGCACTGGTTGTACCTTTATTGTTTCACCTCGTTCACTAACAATTCAGTGGTGCAAGGTTACCATACACAGTTAGATATCTGCATTGCACACCTAAGGCTATACAGCAAATGGATCAGAATTAGTACAAATACATGAACTATATTTACATTTTGTATACTCAAGCTCCAAATATCAGATATATTTACAAAATAAAATAAGAAAATGAAAACCTGAAATTAATGTACAGTGTTGCTGATACACTCCTTCGCTGGGATGAAATCAGTTTGCAAAGAGATTTGTTCAAGAAGGCCACTTACACAGCATATACCTTGTATACCTTGTGTACAGAGAGATTAAACAGGGAWATGGGGACCGCAATTTAAAAAAGTATATATTTCAGTGCAACAGCATGTCTAATGTCCAAATTCAARAACCTTAATCAACTGCACGTGAAGTACAAACAAGCAGAGTGGAAAATTAAGAACTGATCCTGGGAAGTGCTGATCATTCAAGACTCCCTCTGCATCTAGTCCCTGGTTTCAAGGCAAGCAAGAGGTAGTTCAGTACCTCTCAGGACCAGGCCATTAACTTGGCAACATTAAGAATTGAAGACTTATGACCTCCACACCCTCAGTTTTCTGAATACACAGCTGATCCTGTTAATTTAAAAACTGTTCCAAATAACATTGGACACAAACATCTGGTTAGTGTTGGACTAGTTTTGATTTCAAATACTTAGAACGCATAAATGGCCTTCTGAACAAAAAAAAGTCAATCCTGTTCTTGAACAGCTGATGTTTTTAAACAAGGAAGCACAAAATTAATACATTCCTGCTACATACAGTACAGTTCAGACCACATATTGGGGTTATTAACCACAATGGAGAGATGCAACGCACACATGTTAGAGACCCATTTTAAAGTACATTCAGCAAACCGTTCCAGAGCAGCATTAGTATCCTTCCTTTGAGCAGCAGGTTAACAGCTGCATCTTCAACAAAAACACCCACCACAGTATAAACTAACACAAACTAAGGCTGTGCAAGAGTACCAGAAAGATGCATATGCATAGGCAGTATTAGTTGATTGTATAGTACCAATGGGTGTTATTCCAAAGCTAATGCTCTTTCTTATCTAATGTGCAATTAATTACAGATGTATAAATATACAATACATTACATAAAATTAAATCCCTGTAAATTAGATAACAAGCAGCAAAAAGTAAAGTCTTTGCTTTGAAATACCTTGCTAATCAGTAATAAGGACTATTAGACACTGACCAAAAAAAAAAAAAAAAAAAAACCAACCCTTTCTCAGTGGTCTGGAAATAATATTCCCTTCCCTTCTGCATCCCACAATATAGGAATCTTCTTTAAAAAGGTACTTAAAGTGCATTTCTAAAATACAGTATAGGAGGTTTAGTTTAGTTTTAAAATATCCAGGAAGCTCCAACACCGACGACATGGACAAAAAAGATAATTTTCTCCTTCCTTTTAGCAAGGAACATAAAAAACCCAAACTACAGCACAGTTTCACACTCATTCTCTCCAAGAAATGCCTATCAAGTTTACTACCAGTGCTCATGCTCAATGGGCTGGCAGGCCCACAGCATGATGCCTTGTCTGCAGTGGCTGAGTCCCAAGAGCTGTCTGACTCCAGGACTTCACACACACGCAGCAGGTAACCAAGAATGGGTTTTTAAATGCCAAGAGAAGGCAGCTTAGCACATTTTTCCCTTCTTGCTCTGTTTCTAAAAAGAAATTTTCTAACATGTTGGGCTAGATCAAAAAAGCTTTAAAGTGAATGGAAATCCACATTTTTTTTGCTTTGTTATTCTTTTTAAGAAAAAATTGGACTGAAATCAATTCAAGTTAAGTAGGGAAACTGATGCCTCAGACTAGGCTTCAGTAATTGGTGAAAAACTGTAACTGTATGCCTTTATGTCGGACGTGAAAATAGTAATGCCCATTTGAACTCCCGACAACAAGAATCTATTTTGTCACAGATTATGCAGCTTTAAGAGATACTGATGCTTAAAAATAGAATTTTGCTCTTCTGATGACCTGTTATCCACATAGACATCAAGTCATCAGAAGCTGCTTGGAGTCTTTAGAAAGAAGAGTAACATTTACGCAACACAGCTGTAACATTTCCAGCTCTGTATAAAATAAGCATCTGTCTCTTCCTGCTTTTAAAGGAAGATCCCTTAATCATGTTTCTATGCAATGCCTATATCCCCTTAGTTCATTTTCTGGCTTATCCAAAGCAAAGACTTAGCAAACTAGTTTTCTTCTAGTTAAAAAAAGAGAAAGAAAAATTAAAATGCTCTCAGTGTGTCACAAAATACCACCACCTGAATCACTACCCCTCCTCAAAGTGGTTCCACTTTCATTATAAATGGTGGTGATGGCAGCAACAACTTAGTGCTTAAAATTAACCTAATTCTTGAGATCAGCTTAGCTCCAGCTTGGGGAGCCATCTTGCAGCACTAGCAGTCTTACTTATCCAGACACTGGAAGTGCATTATCATCCATTGCATAACAAAGGAATATCATCACTGTATGAAGAGTCACACACAATTAAACAAGACAAAACCAGAAGAGAGAAAAAAAAAAAAAACACAAACCCATCCCTATTATGCTCCTGGGTCCCCAGGATGCTCCCTCACTCTGGCTTCCAGTTCTGAAATAAATCTGAGGACCATAGGAGATAGCATGAGCGTGTGATTTAGCTTGAGTACTATCTCGAAATATATAAAGATATGTCCTAGCAAGTGTCAGACTCCATCTCCCTGCTCCTTTGCCAACCATGCTTTTAGGAGGTCTCATTATGCATTGCGTTTTAACTGAAGAATGAAAACCCCATAAAGCTAAAAGATTGCTCAACTGATGCTGGTCCCACATACAATTTTGGCCACAGAATTTCCAATGCATGGCATGACCTGCTGATGAGTGAGCTGAATCAAAATGACCTTCTTGAGCTGCAGTGTGCCTAGATGTGCCTTCTGTAATAGTGGAACAAATCCCTTTTACCTCTCCCTTGACAGGTCGGAACCTCAGGATGRAATTCCTGTACATTCCCCAGGATCACAGCTAGCCCTATCAGTGCCCAAGGTAAGTCAAGAAAGTATAGCACAGCAGTCTGAAACATAGTAAAAGAAAACAAACACCCCCCCCAACTTCCCTGAAAACCTAACTAAGAAAGATGAGTTCACTTCTCAGGAAGGAAATTCATTCTGCTTTCCTTTCTTGGGGCAAGGGCCAAAACTTTGGCCACAAGGAGAACTTACATTGTAGGTCAAGAACTAACACCACCCAGCTGATCTCCAAGAAGCCAGTTATTACACCCCACTGACCAGGACCAGAGTCCACTTGATCTGTCCTCCAGGAAGGATTAATTCTGAAGTTAAAACTAACTATGGGGTTTTAGCTGATGAAAATTTCAGCAGGGAAATCAGGAGACATCCTAATTCCAAAAGGAATTGAAAGTGTCCTGCTGTTTCCTGGAGAATACTGCAAGTGCTAAGTCTAGAAAGTATTTTGTAGACAGAGGATGCTTTCCCCATGAACAGATGGGATGTCATCTGCGTATTACAGATAAGGGATGCATGCATAAAGCAGGCCTTTCAGAATGACGCCGTAGAGCAGTCTATCCTAACATACCAATGACAACCGTGAATCTCTTCSAAGAGAGGTAAGAACTGTTGCTGCAGCAACTCAGGAATCAGGACTAAAAGCAGAAAGAGGAGATACTGCCCTCCTGTGGTGATCTCCTGAAGGCGCTCTAGGGAACAACCACACTGTCCCGTTTCCACTTAACACTCTCCATCTGTCAAATACGAGGCTGAGCATCTAAAACTTCAGGGATTATATCTAATATTTCAGCGATGTGGTTTATTTTTCCTCACACCAGCACAAGTTCCGTCTTCTCAGCTCAGTTCAGAGGCAGAGGAGTGAGTATTAATGTTTTGGGAAAGAGTTAAAGCCAAGCGCTGTTTACCTGCAACCCCACAGCAAGAGTTTAAAGGCAGATTATTCTAGCCAGCCCCTCTTGGTTTGTTCCCTATCTTTTTCCAGCTCACACCTTAGCCTGTTGGACCCTGGAAACTCAAAAACTTGCACCAAATCCAAAATCCAGTCTGCCCAGATAGATTTGTCCAATATCAGCTTTCAACAGAGTTTAAATTAGTGGCTGGATCCAGAAAGCCTGAGGAGCTATTGCAGTTCCTGGCTGGGTAATGTCTACAYAGAAGAATTTATCTTTCCCTGGCATTAGAACTTTGCCCTGAGGGAACCAATGACTACTGCCAAGTCACAAATTGAATGAAAAACCTGCAGCAGTCTAGACAGACAACAATGGACAGTGGGACAGACACCAAAAGGTCAGTTGGAATGGGAAAACAATTGTTATAAGAAAAAATAAATAACTTTTTTTTTTTCTTTTTAGAGTTGTACATAATCACTCGATTTTTTTGATTTTTTTTTTTTTCTTTCTTTTTTTGTTTGGCCACATGCTACTAGTACGATTCTCGGTACAAGTGAAAAGAAACAAGATAGGGTTAGAATACCTAGAAAATGTGCTGAAGGAGTTGGGAAGGTAGGGGATGTTAAGCCACAGGATTACATACAAGAGAAACTGTCAAGAATCACAAAGAGAAAATGAGAGGTAACACTTTATCTATCAGAAGGTGAGTTAGGGAGAACAGACGAGAACATTACATGGACTCAGTATTTCAGCTGGCCCGTGCGTCTTCGAGCCAGTTTTGACCTGCGCAAGAAAGAAGTAAAAAAGTATTTGTTGAATTCTGGAAGTTTATTTTTCTTCCCTCCCCACAGTTTGTCCACCTTTTTTTTAAACCCTTTCATATAGTCCTTGTTTATTCCATATGTTTAGAAAGTAACACGTATCAAGGGCTATAATGAGAAAGACTTCTCACTCTTCTGCTGTGCTCCTTTAAAGGAAGAYGGGATCGTTTAAGGACTGCACTGTTAAGAAATTATTTGATGCTGTACAGTAATAGCTTAGTTTTTAATTATTTTTTTTTTTTTACTGAAAGGAAGAGCTACTGTAGCGTAGTAAGATCTCTCCAGCAAGCAGGGGAAGGCTTCTAGAGAAGTTCAAAAAAGGGAAGGAAATGAGAACTTCTGCTTTAGCTCACAATCAAGAGAATGAAAAGGCAGTCCAGACCCACCTGCACAGAGGCAGTAAGAAGCTTTATAAATTTGTAAAATAGCAATACAAAGAAACCATTTTGTGGCCTCCAAATGTAGTATTGCATGAAGCATACAACACATGTTCAAACTGGATACATCTGTTAAGAATGTCACAAGCCAAAGCAACAGCCAGTGCATTTCCTGAAATACAGGGCTGGTTTGAATTTTTTTTTTTTTTTTTTTTTTTTTTTTTTTTTTTTGTTGCCCACCCTCCTCCCTCCTTCAGTTCACCCATCTTCTCAAATTCTTCAGAACAAGATTAAATTCTCTGACAAACTATCTGCCTCCTTGCTTATGACTATCTCACTATCTTTATGCTTTGCAGCATTGTCTGTCCATGAAGCTGCTTCTTACCGTATTGTGCCAGCAAGAAGTGGATTGAAGGCATATAACCAGTCATTCATGTCTTTGTCATTGATGGCCTGGAGCAGGACCCCACGATGCTTTGTGCATACGCCAAATGTGTTGGGTGTCTGGAATATTAAGGACAATTTAAAATACTGAAGTCTACAAGCACAGAAGCTGATGCACACTTCCTCTCTGAGGAAGAGTTTGCTACGTCACATTCCTAAAAACCACAGGACCTAAGGTCTTTCATTTAAGTTTCACTGGTCATTTCCAGGATATTATTAGTCAGTCAAATGGGACATCTTCTACAAAACATAGTTTTAACTCATGAGTGTGGACTTTAAGAGCTGCTAAGATGGACCAGTAAAGTTAATTTGATTCCTTGCAGGATGTTTGTGTGTGTTGGTCTTGTTGTTGTTGGGGTTTGTTTGTTTGTTTAAAACAAACACACACCACACAAAAACCAAACCAACCAAAAAAACACACACAAAAAAAATCCCAACAAAAAAACAAAAAAACACCAAAAAAAACAACCAAACAAAAAACCCAAGACACACAACCCCAAAACACCACACAAACAAAACTACAAAAACCAAACACACAGGGTCATGGTATCAACAAGTGCTCATAAAAGCAAATACGACCTGTAACAGCAGTCAGTTTCAGCCTCTTGTACAACTGTGTCCAAAACATAAGAAACCCTGAACAAACTGGGAACTTTGTGGGCAGAATCATCAGATGCCAGACATTTCTCCAAGACACAGATGCATTTTCCTCAGAGCAGAGATGACACACGGGATGGTATGGATGCACTGCTTCCTGTAACATTCCTGCTCTATGGGTAAATAAACAATAGCTCTCAGACTGACCTTTACCATTGCCTGTTGATCCTCACTGTATTCCACCTGAGCTGTRGATAAGTTTATGATTCCTCTTTCTACAGGATCTTTGTCACTGTTGTAAATAAAAACATAGGGACGGCGAACCACCACAAAGTGCTTGGCCCAGGAGCTGGAGAGTGGCTCCTTGAAGTGGAGGTATCCTTTCTTTGAGACCACAGAGCTGGAAAAAAACAAACCAAAACAAACCCACAGATAAACAGGAATACATTTTCCCCTAAATAAGGCACCTACTGAGTATCCCTATTAACTGCAAAACACTGTAAAAGACACTTGGTCCTTAATATGTTTTTGTCTGCAACGGTATTATGAAAAAGTTCTTCTATAGCAAGCTGAATTTTGTCTTCAAGAACTATGCAAAAGTCTGACAGAAAGAAGGACCCACAGAGATCTCTACTTCAGTGAACTTCAGCCATGGTTTTGATGATAATAGACATTATATTTAAATCACTTGAAATCCTGTTCATTAAGTAAATGCAGGGAATGAATGCTGCAGAGATCAAATTTCAACACGACTCTCATCAATCCTGCCTCTATCATACAGAGCTCTGCAGTTCTGCTATCATCTGTTTCATTTACTTTCCTCAAATGGGGCAAAGAAACTACAAATCTCAGAAAGCCCTTGTGACACCTCTCAGGAAGCCATAATCACACTACAAGAGAATACTTACCCTGGTCTGATTTCCTCAATATCAGGAACAAGGTTTAGGAATTCATTCTTTCCAGCTCTGGCAAGATAGGAAGTTTCTACTGTAGGCATTAGCTGGAACTGTTCCACCTCATGACAGGGACTGGAGGCACGAGAATTTGCTTCTGGTGTCCTTTAAAAATAAGCAGAGAAAGAACAGTAAATCACAACAAACCAACTGAATGTGACAATGGAATTTAAAGTGCATCTACAGCCCAGCCTGTCTTACAAGTCTCATTCTCCAGCCCAGATTTTTTGTATGCCATTGAGATCCTTTTGTACAATATCAAATAGCATTTCCCTTGAAATCTGTGGAATAAAACTTATAATGACTGCTAGTAACTTGTTTCCCCACTACTTCTCCCTCGTTTCTCTTGCCAAACACAGTCACAACACAGACATGTGTCTTCCTGTGGTTTTATGTAAAACATACTACTTCGTCAGCACTCCTCCTCTCAGGGATGTTAAACTGAGAAGGTACAAATTACATGTCTTTCACTAAGTAGTTATCCCCAATTTCATCAAAAATATCTTCTATAGATACAGCTGAGAAAGATAAACAGAGATTACTGGCCAAACTGATTTATTCTGGGTTGTTGTTAGTAGGTCTTTTTAACAGACCTCTGAAAAAAACTTGTGGACTCTACACACTGAAGATGCACTGGTCACTGGAATGATAAGCATCTGACTGTTTTTTTTTTTTCTTTGTGTTGAAAGAAAAGACTTCAAAAGAACAAAACAGGCAAAAATAATTGTGCAGAGTGATTGGAGAAGATAAGGCAAGAGGGCTGTACAGAGAAATATCTGAAAGTAGGGAAAAGGAAGAAAGGGCGAGAAAAAAAAAAAAATCAGAAAACATAGCAAAGACAGATTTGTGAAGCACTGAGAAGTAATGTTTTTCTATTAATACCCTATACTTACTTCTGATCAATTGAATTGCATCTTGAATCCACCAGAGAAGGGCAGGTAGATGAAGGTGTGAGGGTGGCACTGCTGAAACTCGACACTGATGGGTCCCTCCCAATTGGAGAAATATCTGACAACTACAAAGACAAATACAGGCAAAATATTACAGAGGAGGTTTTTTTGTAGCTACTGTTCAGTCCTGGCTAGAACATGGCACTCAGCATGCAGAAGGCTCAGATAATAGAAAGGTATTTCTATCAGCCATTTCCCTACTCATTAGCCAAATTTTTGCCCACAACCATCATAAACCCATCTGGGGGTGAAAATACAATGGCACTTCTGTAGACACAGCTTGTTATTA
Organism: Phoebastria nigripes; assembly: GCA_035582835.1. Classification (NCBI taxonomy): domain Eukaryota; kingdom Metazoa; phylum Chordata; class Aves; order Procellariiformes; family Diomedeidae; genus Phoebastria; species Phoebastria nigripes. Next base: position 5,314,442 of record JAYKAV010003044.1, on the reverse strand, counting down.
ATGTCCTACACTTCYGATTATTCACACCCTGAGTTCCTCAACAGAATATTAGACTATCCAGTTTGCAACTTGGTGTCCCCTGTGCCTACAGTCAGAATTTTTAAAAGAGCCAATTTATCCTTTTACATAGGGAAAGTGTATGTAAGCTAATAAGAGCACTTCCAGTCTGCTAATAAACTAGAAGCTATACTATAGTCCAAGTTCACACCATTTCTTATTGCTGCAATAGTCTTTGGAACCTGATGCTGAATAGCCAAATGCTTCCAACAGACTGAAAACAAAGAAAATTAATACAAAGTGTTTTGTCTCTTCATAGTATCAACAGATTCCACAAACTACAAATACACTGCTATTGTACTACAAATATAGTGTATTGTATTGCATGAAATATTTACCTTACAATCACTGATGCTGTTGTACACCTGGTTAAATTCCCGATTGAAAGTGTGAGTAAGAAGCTGCAGACACTAAGGTGGGGGGAAAAAAAACAAACCACACAGAAAAAAATTTACATTTAGATTTTCAGAGAAATTTGAACACGARGCAATTTGCCAAGACACGCTTGGCAGCTCATGAAAGAATAAACAAATTCTAAACTGCTGTGAAAAATCCCAGAAGAGGGGAATAATCACTTCCCTTGATAGAATTCGAAAGCTTCATTTACAGAACTACTAATGAAGGGGAATGAGGTACAGCCATAGCACAAACCTAGCCACCAGCATTGGCTGGTGAGGATGGATGATTTCACTACAGAGCATATTAAAATGAAACTTACACAATACTGGATATTCACCATGCTATGTGAGCAGCTCATCATTAATCTTTAATCATCTTTGGCACCTCAATTTAGACCCATGATGCTTTTCTCACGTTATACCTTGGTGGCCAGCTCTTTCTCCCGATCCACCAGGCTCTCTATATCTGCTGAGTCATAGCCGCTGCTCTCACTGGGCGTCACAGCACTCTCAAATGTTGTAGTCGAAATTTGTGAGGAAATGCTGGTGGAGGTACTGAGGGTTCCACTGCTCAGACTGGGAGACAATGAGTCACTCAGGGACTTGGGGATGCTGTCACCAAGCTTTTCACGAAGCAGAAGGAAATGTCGGGTTTTTTCCACCTAGTAAGAAAAGAAATCAGTATCATCTGCTCCAGGATGCTGCCTATTTTACAGGCACTGAATTCTTATACATTCTTTTAAGATTCATACCAGTAAACATTTTCCCCGTGGAGGGGAGTTTACAATGGCACTAGAAGTTGAATCTGCCTTGTTGAATACACTGAGATTCTGAGCTGAAGATTCTACTCAGCAGCCAGCCACACACTTTCTATCATCTCTGCCAGAGAATTTATTTAAATCTTGAATTTGAGAACAAATGCCCATTTGGGAACCCGTTCTGCTCAGAAGGTCTCACAGCGGGTAGACTGAAGGCAAATTCAAAAGTACAGCTGTGCTTTTTCTTTCACTTCCCCTGTCTCTTTACTCACCTCATGCAGCAGCTCCAGTTTCTCCAATTCCCATTGATGCTCTAGAATGAGGCTGTCACCCCTGGGCCTCCAACCTGCCAGGTTCTCTTCTCCTCGCACATATGCCACAGATGTATCCAGGACCTTCCTCCTCCTCCTCTGCATTCCTGAGCAGTAAAAAACAGCGTAAGACATGTTAAAAACATAGCCAGAGGGATGCCACTAAGAAACACTTACCAATTAGCAATCTGCAAAGAACCAACACTTCTGCTCTTTGGCTGCAAATACACACGGCAAGGATTTCATTAACAACAATCACACATTCCAAACAGATTTGATTTAGTCCAGCTTTCTTCATTCAGGTATTTTCTATTGACCACGATATAATGAAAGCTCCTGTTCAGTCTAATTCAACACAAGAACTTCAATTGCTAGGTCTTAGAGGAAAAATATACTGATACTATGTGAACTGCATTCCTTCCAAGTTATCAAGCTTGCATCAAATATCAGCAATACCTTCAAAAGATCAAGAGAAAACTCTGTTGCTGCAAAACCAAGTCTCAACAGTGTTAGTTATGAACCATGTATTATGCCCCCTAAGTCTACGATCCAGGTACACGCCCAGTTTCCTGATATACCCATGTCAGAAAATGTGAAGTTTTCAGTGAATCCTTGGTTCACCAATGGTGAACACAGACCCAAGTCAAAAGTAAAAGCCTGCATAAGTTTTTTATGGAATAGCAATGTTCMGCTACTCCTATGAAACACAGGAACTGCTTCTCATTAGGACAGAAGTGTTTACTCAGTTCTGCCTATGAAATTTTCTGCAATATTTCAGTTTACAGCATTTTATCGCTTGAAGACGTGGTCACTGCTTACCTGGACTTCCTGTGTCTGCCATTTTGCATAAACTTAGTTCATAGATCCCAGTTACTCGATTGCTGTTCACAAGAAACCAGAGGGAAAAAAAAAAAAAAACAACACACCACACTATTAACTTCAGAAATAAAAGTGCATTAGCTTTAGTTAAGTGGTCACCAAACTAGGAGTTTAAGTATAGCTGTTAGTTATAACTACATCTGAACTCTAATCTCGACATAAAATAGCCGGGGCAGGCTGCAAGGTCTGTAAAAATGGCATTTCCCCAGTGTTCCTCCCCACCCCTCATTAGACTCAGAGAGCAGCTGCTGCAGTAAATTCCAGGTCAGGATCAGGGTCATGTATGTGCAAGCTTGAAAAATGGATCTCTCTTCCGAACTGTTCAGCCAGAAGGCTGGAAAAGGGGTCAGTAAGGAGAGAAGCCATCAGAGTTTCACTGAAATAAATGCAAGAATGAATGTTCAAAACCAGACTGGAGAACTGTAACTAGGTAGACTTTCAAGGAAGAAATAAAGAAAACTAAGCTACCTTCTCCCCATGCCCTCTAAGAGAAAAAGCATATGCTGACATAAAACATCGATACCAAAATTGGTAACTGAACTTACGAATCTGGAGATTTGGAGTAGCCACTGCCAAAGAGATTGCGTAGTGATCGTGGTGGGGAGATCTTGGCATCTCGTGAGTAAAAGACCATACAAACATCCTTTGTTATAACGGCAGGCTGGATGCAGTGGTCAAGCTAAGAGAAAAAACAGTAATGAATGAGTGGCTGCAGCCAACTATGCCAAGTTATACTGCTTCCCTATTTTAGTGGGACAGCTTCTTGAAATTCTTTCTTGTTTGGGTCTTTGGTGAAGGGTTTTCGTATGTGTTTCTGTGAAAGAGAACTGTTAAATTTCTTGATGCATCTTGTGGGTAAAATAATTGTACTACACAAAACAACAGAGTCTTGCATGCAAAGCCAAGAGCTAGGCCGGTGTTTGTAACACTAGTAGTAATTACATAGCAACGTTCGCTGATTTCAATGGATTTTCAGATAGAAAGATAGATAAAATGAGGCACAGAAAGGTAAGGAGATCACCAGTTTCACTTCACATTTGTTGCAAGGCAGTAATTCCTTGACATTGAGATGTTAACCGTGAATAAATTTTTCCACCCTGTTCTCAGAAAATGAATAAAGACTTTCATGGGCTTCAGGMTTCAAAATCACGTAGTCCGGCAAATATTTATCTCAGGTACACACTGTCTGCTGTCTCAAATATTTGTATTTGAGTCACAAGCAAAAAGAAAGGCACAGGTCTCTAACCTCCAGGTAAGCAGAAAGGGTCATATATATCTTCTCTCCATATGGTGTCACTCGATTGAGGAGGAGGGAGTTATGCAAGGAGCTATCCCAAACTGCTTCAAACCGATAGAAAGTCCTGGAAAAAAGTACAGTAGAAGCTCAATAGTAAGAGTTCCTCTGCATCCCTCTCATCGGTCAGTGTAAAGCGTCTCTTCCTCAACATCGTCCACTATAACTGTTATTGATCTCAGTGGTTTAGACAACAAATACTTGAAGCAAAGACCTTCTCTTCTTTCCCAAGATTACTTACTTCTACCTCAAATAGTGTGGCATAAGAGACCATTGCCTGTTATGAAAAAGACTCATCTAAAAGAGAAAAGAGGGAATACAGAAGAGAACAAAAGCTGTCATAACGCTACAGGGAAGTCAGCACTAAAGAACAGTGTTTCTAAACAGACAGAATTCCTCTCTATTGCTTCAGGTGCAATTCAGCCCAGCTGGACCTCCAAAGCACATGGGAAGATTCTTTTTTATAAGCAACACTCATTCTAYACCATATTTTAGGACTAACATATAGCAACAAGCCTCTAATACTTTGTCATACAAAACTAGCAGCTTCTGCTGGCAAATCAGAATGATTGATAGATAGGGATAAGTCCTATATTCAAGTGATAAAGATTTCTTTCTATGTCCCTACTAGCTTCAAGTAAAAACTTGCAGATCTAACACAAACTTTTCTAAGTTTTTTCAGTTTGGTACATGGAAAGAAAGGCGCTGAAGGCTCCCACAGTTCTACCCCACCAATCAGGAAAGTTCATCTGTTCAAGTAAAAAGTGAGAGACAGCATCATACACAGGACAGCTAAATCATCAGGTCTAGAGTCACCATTACACTCTCTTCTCTCTAACAGGGGCTTAGGGAAATGAGCTTTCTCCATTCTCACAGGTAGAAACTGATTTCATGTAGGTTCCTTTGGAAAGAAGTCCTATACCCTTATCCAGGTGTACAGCACGCTTTTCAGTTTTCTACACTGGTAACAGAAAAAGAAGGTATTAATTCTTTATCACCTCCATATAATTTCCCTCCCAAATCCCCTTGCTGTTGAGGTTTTCCATGCCATTCTGAGTCCAAATAATGTGGTACTAAAAGCAAGAAAGTGCTTCATATACATTTTTTTAAAAAACAACTTATATCTCTAACGAGCTTCTGTACTGATGCCCAAGGCCAATTCAGAAAAATAGAAAATGAAACCAAAGACAAATGACAAAAAGCAGGGTGGGGGTGGAAGGAAGAAATAATGAAAAACAAAACAAAAAGAAACATGAAACAGCCTAAGAGCAGACATATCAGAAACAGAGAGTTCTGATCTCAAATAGAGTTCCCAAGAATCCCATTCTCCTGATACCAATTACACAATTCCAAGCCAATACATTGAGACACCATGAACTGTGCAGTCAAGTAATATAATTTGAGAATATTGCTAAATACTGTTTGCATTTGAAGTAGCATACTTAAGAAATTACTTCTAAATGTCTTGCTTCTATTAAAAATGCTACAGAGAAACATATTCTAAAGGCTAAGTAATTGGTAACTTTAAAAGCACTGTAATGTAATAATCCTTACTTGAGTTAGATTAGGCAAACAACACAGGTTGTCCTCTAACCCTTTACAAATCTGTGTTGAGTCCCTATGTTTCAATCTTTCATCATGTCTTAGTTACGAGAACAATTTTTTAAACTTTTAGCAAGCTCCAGAGGTACTATCTGGGTGGAAGAAAAAGTAGTAAAACCTGGTTCTCCACAGATGGGAAAGCCAGTGTAGCTAGCCCCTGAATCAGCTCTGCACCATTTGCCAAACATGACTTCTCATCATGAAGAGGGAACACAAGTGTAAATGTTCATCAGTGCAGAACTAAATGCCTCTCTTTAGCAAAATGATGATTTTTGGATGAACACCAAGTTGAAGTCAAACATAGCTTCGAGACAGTTACTCTACTGGATTTTGTCTAGCCAGGAAGTTAAATATACACAGTCTTGCCTGTCCAAACCAGAACTTCCTAGAATAGTTATAGAGGGTGACAAAAAACAGAAGTGAGCAAATTTCTTTCAGCATAGCCAACAGCACAAGGAGGAAAATGGAGCACAGAACAAGCAAAGCATGGAAAACAGGAGAAACAGGTTAAAGGCACCAATGTATAGTTAGAACTGATTTTTAAGTGGATTTTAGCATTATTGAAAGGTGGTGAATTGAGAGCATTGAAGACTTAAGTCTTCTCTTTTTCAAAGAGGCAGAACACAGAAAGCAGAGTGCAAATTGTCCCAGATTGTGCAGCCAGCATGCTTGGCTGTGATCCAGTCTCAAAGGTGAAAGAGGAATCCAGTCTGAGCAGCTACTACACGTCTCGCTTCTCTGCCAACTGGTAAACTAAGAAGTAGCAACCACATGGTTAAATTTCAGATGCAAATCCAACCTAAGAACAGAGGTTGAATGCCAGTCACATGGCAGCCACTGCTTTTTGTTCAGTGCAATTCTGAGCTGGAATTTCAAGTAACCCAATCATTCAGTCCTTGACTTGGTACTTTAAACATGGCAAGCATTACAGAGTCAGAGACAGTAAGAAATTCCAAATTTAGTTCTTTGATACAGAACAAAGGAAGAAAATAGCAAGGACTACAAATAGAGACTACATTCTGATGGCACATTTTGAGAATCAGAAGGACTGAACAAAGGAAGCTATCTCTTACATGTGAAGGTAAACTTTTCTTCACAAGTCCCCCACTGGATCGTACCTGAATAAACCCCTGACACAAAGGAGGAGGAGGTATACTACTTCTGGAAGAACTAAGAGATGTGCTAACAGAATTCACTAAAAGCTAAAAGGGAAGTGGCAGCAATACAAATGGGACATAAAGCATTCTATTTTCAAGAATCTTTATGTACAAAGGAAGCAAACAAAAAATACCTAGGCATATCCTTATCAAGAAAGAGCCTGTAAAAACATAGAAAGAGCTTCAATTAGTGCAGCCAAAAGCAGAACAGAAAAGCAACAGCTGAGAGGAACAGAACAAGTGGACTAAAAAAAAAAACAAACCCCAAACTAAAAAAAACAAAAAACAAAAAAAAACCAAACCAAAACCAAAAAACAAACCACCAAACAAAAACCAAACCCCACACACCATCACCACACCAACCAGAAAACAAGTCTGCAGACAATGAGCAAACATAAGACATATCCCTTACCAGGGCTTCAATCCCACTCCACCACCCTACCATGCATTCATCCCACAACTTAAACCTCGGCATTTTGGTAAGAGACGGTCAACAGCTTCACTTCACTCACACTCATCCTTCATCCAAGTGGCCCACCTAATAGAAAACTACACAGCTAGACAGGAATTTCTTTAAATTGCTAGAGAACAGAAAGTACAGGGCTTTCCAACTGCAAATCCAATAATAACAGACTGGAAACTAGCAACAGTCCCCTTATGTTCCAGTTGTACTGGTCCATTAATTCAAATACACTGAAAGTAAAATACTCACTGCTCAGTGGGAGACAAAGAGTAACTGCTAAAAAAACCTGTCACTGTGTGCATTTACAGACACTAGGTGGCAGGAAGACATTCAGTTGGTAGGAGCAGCGTCCTGAATCCACCTTTAATACCACAGTGGTATTTCAAAGTCCAAGCTTCTCACGGAGAAGGAAGAAGCCATTTCAGTGCCTAGAAGGATACCGCCTCCAGCATTCAGCAGCTGCAGCAGAGATGGTCTCCAAAACAACCCCCTCCCCTCTGAAAACACTCAGAGTTAAATTTCAGAGATATTCCTGCTTTGCACCAGCTAAACAGAGCCACGGCGTGGTCAAGTGACTTGGCTGATGTCAGAGTAGGGAGAGGCTGTGCCGGCAATGCAGCATTCTGCTTCACTGCCCTTTGTTGCAGACACTGTAGCAAAACAATGTGGAGTCTGACTGATCTTTACAGCAAAGCACCCTAATGAGGAGACACATGCAGCCAGAAACCTCTCGGACAGGGGCCCTGCTGTTGCCCAAATGACTGCAGTTGTATGGAACAGACACCCCCTTATTAGAACTGGAGTCAATTTGTGATACATCTGTATAAATCCACAAATTATGAAGTTTAATTTACAAAGCATGTCTCTTGCTTAAATTGTCACATGCTTGTTCCAGGAATAATATAGGTATGTACACATCTATAGCTATATCCCCCGAGATTGCCCTTGTACTTCAATGTGGTATTCTAGCAACAAACCTTGACGTCAGTTTAAAAGTTCTGGGTTAAATTTTGAGACTCCCTTAAGCTGTTCCTTTCCATTCTCTCTTTATGGTGCTTACAAATGGAAAGTAATTCAAATGCACTATCAGGAAATCCTCCGTGTAGACCAATGGACTTCAGCTGTAACAAGAATTTATGGTAACGCTCATTCTTTGCCTGTATGCCCTGTGCCCATGGAATTCTACATTTAATCATTATCAACATTCCCAGCCTTCCAAACATCCTGCCAATACCTCAGAGGACAAAAGAATTTTAGATTCCTGCTAGAGTGCTCACTTATTCACTTACCTGTTGGAGCTGTGAGAGGACTTCAGGTATTTTGCAGAGATAATATTCAAAGACAGAATAGCATCCACAGCAGCTTCATCTACCTCTGCTTTATTTCTTATACGTCCTGAAAAGGGTAGGAGGGGGAATCAATTAAAACTAAACCTGAAACACAGAAGGAATTTGTTTTCCCAAATATCATTTCAGACTATGTGATTAACAAGCAGCTGTAAGTGGAAGTTGCAAAACTTAAGTTTTTCCTCTGGATCTTTTTCAAAATCCTCCTCTCACAGCCAATATTCATAAAGATGACAGACTCCGATACAAAGAGAAATTACCAGTAGTGCTTTTTCTTCCTTACATAGCAACATGCAAAACAATATACTCACCAACAACCAGCTCTCGCACATCTTTCCAATGCAGCTCACTGCCCTTCTCATGGATAATGGTGACTGTGATTCTACGCTGGATTCCCTGGCAGAGTTCAAAAACACCACACTGGTGAAGTATTCACACACACACACACACTCTCTAACATCATCTATATTGCACTGATACTGCAAAAATGAAGCAAATAAGATCATTTAGATTAGCCTGTAACTGTGAACAAACACCTATGTGTTTCAGGGCCCTAAAATTAACCTAAAGGGAACATTATATTCTCATACGTAACAGAAATTACACTTCTCCCTCCTCACTCCACAAAGGCAGAGGTTTTTAACCTAAAATAGTCCTGAAATTGTGGCTACGCTCTCAAAGAAGGTATGTATGGTCCCTGGAATGTATCAGAGTTGACCACAAAAACAAGCAAATACTTGGGTAATGTGTGCTTACATACGTATATGTTATATTAAAGTGTATCTACCAAAAGAAGTTACTATAAAATAGCAACTACTCATGCAGATATTCTTGTCCTTTGTCACATGTATCTGTTACAAGTCAAAATACAATAAAACTCTGTAATAGCTGGGAAGAAGGTAAAATTGTAGAACAGCAATAAACACCACACCTGAAAAAGAAAAATTCCCCGGTGTTGGTTTCAACAGATTCCGCTCTTCCAAATGAAGATGACAACTATCCAGGGAGAAGGTGCTTTGTGTGTAACTGTTTCAAAAGAAGCTGAAAGATGTTTGCCTATATTGTGGATTTGGCAATGGAATTACAGAAGCTAGAATTACTATGGTTTGAACTGGAAGTAACTGATGAGGACACTAGTAAATCCAGAACTGAGTAACATTTTTATTATTTTTTTAAGGAAATTATTGGAATATGACCATTATTCCTAAGCTATAAGAACTGTTCCTATCATTTTAAGAAAGAGAGGAAGTGCAAGTCACAGGTAAACTCTATGAAAAGGAACTGAGAATTTCAGAGTAGAAAAAACATAACATAAACCTATAAACAATATTTAACTAGGATTATCTTTAGAATCTAGCTAAAGACAAATTATTATTAAGGATTATTACATTAGCGTTTGTGATTAACTACAGGCATTTAAAATGCACTGAGACATGGTCATTGTGTAGATCTGTCTTATAGCCACATGCAGTGAGAAAGAACCAATGGAAGTTGAGTCCACATGATCTTTCTGTGTCCTTGGTAAAGATGTTAGAGCGCACTGAAGGCACAAATCTGTTCCCACAGGTTCCTGCTTTTTAAAAGGCTTTCATCTTTCATGATTGGGATGCACATCGATAAGCAAAGGAAACAGCAATATACTAGGGGCCAAACATATTCTCCTCATAGCCCAAAGCTAACAGACTAAGTACAGACTGAAAGATGACTGACCCTACAGCTATCATTAGACAGCTGTGTGGGAAAGGAGAAGACATGAAAGATGCAAAATCCAGTCATTAGCATTCTAATCCCCCCACAGAGATGAAACTTGCTGTTCTACAGCCTTCATTAGTACCTGGTGAAGCAGGAACGTCCCCTGACAGGGCAGGCCTCCAGTGTGGTCCACAATGGCAGGAATATACCTGTGTGAGACAGTGAAATCAACAGGCAGGAAAGATATACTAGCACAGCAACTTTTCTCTGTATTCTGCTGCCAACAGTTACCTCTCCATATAATATCTGAAGAAATAAGAGTGTTTCTACTGACTCTCAGGCTGGACTCTATTGGACCACAGTATCAGTGAAATACAGAAGTATCATATACTGTACTTCCAGTACTTCTGGAAAACTCTGTGGAACTCGCTTCTCACTATAATCCCTGAAGACCTGTCAGGGGAAAACCTTCTCTGTAGCAGAGGTGAACATAAAATAGGGCCTGCTAGATGACTTCTGCAGCATAAAGTCTCTAGTGACCCAAAGAACATGGCCTACATAGGATAAGTTTTCCCAGCACATGTTCAGCCGGTGTGCATAGGCTTTCAAAGTGGAAAGACTACTTCAAGTGTGAAAGAATGTCATTCTATCTCTTCAGTCCTTTCCAATGGGGACAACGAATGCCAGCAGAATTTACACCCGATCACTACAAACCAGCCAGACACCAGGCTGATATAAGCCAGGCCACTGCCCAATGATTGCTAAACATCAACCTTGTCTGAACAGAACAAAAGGTAAAGGATCAAACTCCCATAAACCACTGTTCTTAAAACATGAAAGATTAATACAGGACTTACTCCCCTGTTGGCTCCAATTCGCTGATCTCAAACCACACAAGGAGGTCGTATTTGCTCACACTCTGGCCCAAGCTGGGTTTGCTCATGGTATTTAGCTTTGTAGCTGGCACTTAAAGAAAGAAAAAAAAAAAGAAAGAAGGAAAAAAAAAAAAGGAAAAAAAAAAAAAAAAAAAAAAAAAAAAAAAAAAAAAACTGAACAAGTAAAGCTTACCCTAGGGCTCACAGAAACATGCCATTTCAGTGATCCTATGTATTCTATATACATATGCAGACCACATCTTTTTCCATGAAAATGATGTTGCTTAAAGCAAACATGTTTTCTCTCAGCTTTGTTTTTTAAATCTAATTTACTCTTCTTAAAAAAAAAAAAAAAAAAAGTTAAATAACGAAACAGAAGCGTATCCAAAAAGCTTGTAAAAATATGCAGTCTCTCTAGATCCATAGAAAAAGTTTCCTCAAATGTGCATCAGTCACTTTATGGGTTAACAGTCTGTGATTTAGAATTGCTTAGGTCTGTTCATCTGCAACATTACTCACCCGTAAAGTACATTTCCCCTTCCCCACACAAGAAGGGGGGGGTGGGGGTAGGGGGGGTGGGGGAATCAAGAACTTAAAACTTCGGTCTTCACTTCTTCATGTTACAAATTGCTGGTCTCCTGTACCAGTTTAGATAAGAGAATGTGTATGTAAAAAGGCTGAACAAGACTTATTCCAGAGCCATAACCCCGCCAAAGTATGTTTCTGGGCTCCTTATGTTTTGGTATTAGTGATTACTACTGGCCAGATCCTCTCTAATCCTCTCTAATTCCTTTCATACAAATACAGGGATAAACCATGTTAAAAAAATASTGGGATAACTGAAATTCTAGAAATAACCTGATATTCCTTCATGCATACTTACATCACACCTTTTAGCTATCATTACATGACTTCTCTTATCTGTTCATTCATTCCATCTGGGATGGGAACATTTAAAAGCTTAGTTCCTGTGTATTCTGACAGGTATTTTTGTAACTCTGCAATTGATTTTCCATTTTTTCTCCTTTCACATACTAACCTCATTGCTTTTATTAAGCCAAATAATTATTCTCCTGTCTAGCCTCTCAAGCCCCATTCTTCCCTTGCTCAAGTGTTCTTTAGGTTCTCCTATCGTCACAACTCTGTATATCCTTCAGCTTCTACCATGACTTAATTTCGCATGCACTGGAAGGGCATAACAGTCCCCAGTTAAGAAGAGGTCCTTATAGGTGTGCCTGTGTAGTCTCTTTTGAAAAAGAAAATGTGAATTCTGTTTCTTTTCTGGGTACAATAGCAGCTACCTCAGAGGGACGATTTTACAAGAATCGGTTATTTACAGCACTACAACTCCATCATGCTGGGTAGCAAGCTTCAATGTCGTCATTTACTCTTCCCATTCATAGCTCAGGGTAGTCACTCTCTTATACCCATCATATCATGTAGCTGCACATGAACTCATTACAGCTGGACTCACTGCTGTTGATAGCAAGAGCAACATCAAACACACAAGTCACTCAAGTTTACTGCTAAGCAGAGAAACTCAAAAGCACCAGAAGAGAAAAACAACAGAAAGACACATTTAACTAAACGTGAAAGCCGGTTCTAGAAGTTCTCATGGACTTGCACTGGCATAATTAATAACCAGGGTGTCTTTGTTTTGTTTTGTAATAAAACAGAATAAAAATATAAGTGAGGAACAGCACTGTTAGTGGCAAAAAAAGATGAGCAAAAAGGAAAYCTATATAGAACACAGCAGAATGTTTCTCTACAGCTAGTCGTTTTTTCATATGCAGCATCTCTCATCCCAATCTCACAAAATTATGTACGGAACACACACACACACACACAAAAAAAAAATCAGAGGTCCAGGAAGTTTCAGGGAATAGATCCAGTGACACAGAAAAATCTGCGATACCTAGCACACTAGAGTTTATAGACTCTCTATATGGTTCTCTAGAACAGCCCTAAACTCCTAAACTTAAGCACAGCATCATCCTTCCATGACCGCAACTATGGCAGTTTCTAGTCCCAAGAATACTACATGATAAAGATAAGAAAAAAGGAATTTTGAAGCATGTTTTGGAACTACTTCTACATCTACCATAGATCAAGTTTGGCTACTAACCATCTCGTTTAGGAGCCCGCTCACTCTGACAACTGGGAACAGGCAGAAAGAGAAAAGGTGGCAGCTGGTCAGCTCCATCCTGGAAAGCAGCCACAGCAGAGGATGCAAGCACGTTGGCATGCTCGGATAGCGTGTTCAGCACATGCACATTTACATAGCCAGACATAAGATACCTAATCAACTCAATTTTTCTTTCATGGTCTGCAAAGGGAATGGAACACACACAAAAAAAGGATGGTAGAAATATGCAGGTGAGAGAAAGCTGGAGAAGGAGTAAATAAAAGGCGAAGTGGAAAAAAAAAAAAAACACAAAAGAGTTCAGCATGCATTATTACAATTAAGCAAAGAAAACCATGGGTCATTTCAACAAGACTGACTCACTAAACAAGAATGTTAGAGAGCAAAAAGATGAAGTGGTTAATGAATAACCAAATTTCCAGTCAAGTGCTCAGTAAGCACATAAAGAACCATAGCCAGATCTCATGGAATATGGTCAACACCGCAGGAATGAAATTCTACCCTTTAATGAACCAAGAAGCACTTCCTGCAAGAGGAGGTTGAAAAGAACACATAAAAAGGAAGATAGCCAGCAAAGATAGATCCAATGCCCTTTGCAACATTCACTCCATTACATTTTTTGGTGTCCTGAATAGCTTAGGAATACACTACAACCTTCATGTTCAGTAGCAGACATGTGATGTACAAAATTAGAGAACTGTTCTCACCTGGCTTTGAGAGTGGCATAGGGGGAGGAAAGAATCTTCGGGAAGGCTGTGGAGGGCTATAGAGATATGAAGAGAGTTATCAATATAGAGGCAGCTAAACATAAAAATATATACAAGTACACACACCCCCAGTACAGTCCTTCCACCCATTTTTGTCTCTGAAAATATCCTCACAATCCCATGAAGACAGGTAAATATCACCTGTCAGGAAAACAAGTGGACTCAGCACACTTCTCAGACTAACCTATATCCTTTTTCTATTCTAACTTAAATAATTTTGTTTTTTTTTTTTTTTTTTTTTTTTTTTTTTACTGACAGCTAGGATTAATTACTATTTCCAACTGCTCTACCCGCATTCTGCACTGAAAATTTAAGTAGGTAACAGGCATTTCCCACAATAACTTAAGGAAAAGGAACAAGCCTCAGCTGGCATTTCCTCTTAAAACCAATACATGCTTCCTCTTTGCAGCTGCTGCCTTCAGTAGGAGGGCTAACCAGGCCAAGCAATCCAGACAACAGCCTCTTCCCTTAAGCTATGAAGATGACGGGACTAGGGGTCTTCTCCCTGATTCCAAGAATTCAAATGCTCAGCAACTTTGGCACTAGTATGTCAAAAGGTTGAGAGCCTTTTGTTTTCCCCCTAATCTCTTCTTTTGTCATCCTACCTTTATGCATCAGGCCCTTGCCCTGAGGGAACACTGCATCTTGGAGCACTGTTAAGGTTTACCCAGAACTCAGAGATCACCACTGAAGTTCTGAGTACAATATTCTACCACCACAGTGTTTGTAGGGTGGATGCAGCTGTATTGGCAAAACARCTTTCCATGTTTGAGATGGTAGAACAATTCCATCACTCACTAACAAAAACATACTACCCTGGGTAAATAGGCCTCTGCCAGCACTCTTAGATCAGTCAGGAATCCTACTCGTGAGGGTGTGGCTATATAATTTCAGGAGTATGAAAAAGTACTGCCCGAACTGCAGAGCTAACCTGAGCATGATCACAAACAGCCTTTATGCCAGAATAGTGAACAATACCTGTTGAGATCCTGTCCTTGCAGATGGAGAGGATGCTGCTGATAATGTCCAAAGACTTCAAACACAATAGGCTTTGTTTTGATGTACTCCACAAATGATTCCGTCACTTCCACAGCAATCTATTAGGCAAAGTAAGGAAAGAAAATGAGACATACAAAAAGGAGATCTTATAAGTGTGAATTTTAGGACTCTCTATTTTTCATACGGTTTAGCACCACTCACAGTAAAAGCAATTGCATCCCTTTTTGGTTTAGGCATTAATTCTACTCTCCGATAAAGGAGAAAATGAAAGCCTCAATATCAGGCATTTTAAGTAGAAGAGGAGGCTACATGTAGCCAAAGGATTACACAGTTCATAAAAATAGATATATTCAGTTCATCTGAGATCATGAGCACTGCTATTCACATATATTTTATTTCCTGAATTCTAGACTGCTTTCATTGAACATTCTGGAAAGGAAACAGAGAATTCAAAGGCAGGAAGTAGAGGTGAAACAGAAGAGTTAAATGCGTCACACAGAATCATTCTGTATTTTGTTTTCCATTGGGGATTACATCATTCACCTGATCACTCCTCCTACTGTCTATTCTTAATAACTCTCCTTGCCCCCCTTTCCCATACACCTCTCATGAGTTTAACAAGAAGGATACACACAACTCCCAGTGCTAAAACAGGCACTTGCTATTCATGTAAAGTTTTACTTACATTCTGAACATGGTAAAACCCAAGGGGAGTCCCTCGACCATTGTTTTTGAGAGGTTCTGTTGAGAAAGCTTCATCATGCCGATGTAAAAAGCTTTAAAAAAACAATAACAAAAAACACAAACCAAAAATAAAACACCTCAGAATAAAAATAAAACACTGAAAGGAAACCCATAAATTTATTCTGCTTGAACTTTACAGGGAGTTGAGTGATGGCCTAAAGCTAGGAATACCCTAGTCTTTGGGACCACAATTCCTGTACTTGTTTTGTGTCTTTATTGCTCCCATTTTTCRTTCCCTTTCTTAAGAAACTAAGCCAAAGAACACTTTCACATGAGAGCTACTGATTTACTCAAGGGTCATATAGCTTTCGTTCTAATTGTGCATATGTACAAYCTAATATCGAATTTTTCACATTAAAAGCCATTATCAAGCAAAAACTTAAGATATCTATAGCTAGTAACTTAAGAGTCCACTCTGATTCTTAATTCCTTTCTGCAAAACTTTATTCCTTAACACCATGCTAATACAAAGCAGGTACTGCTCGTAACAGCAATTCCACTGACAAGGTGTTTTTCTCTGCTATACCACACTGCCACTGATTTGAAAAGCTCTCCATCAGACCCTCCATTGCCCACTATTGTTTGCACTCTCTATCAAACCATTCATTGCCTAATGTAAATAAGGACAAATTCTTACTTGAACTGGCAGAAAATATCTGCATATTCAGGAAGGATGCCGCTGGCCTGTAGCACTGTCACACGGAAGGTAAACACACTACCCAGTTTCAAGTGATCACCAATTTCCTCAGTGAATCCTTCCATAGTCATCTTTCCATCCAAAGTGGCTGACTTCAAGTCTTAGGGAGAAACAAACATCCCACATGAAATCACTTTTTTCTTTTTTTTTTTCCTCCTTTCTTTTCTTAAAATATTCCTTCAGGCAACAGTTTAGTCCCATCACACTTYTTTGTTTTTCTTTTTAGCCCAAATTATTTGCTGATAATCAAAAGCTCCAAATACCTGGCAACAGTTTTTCTGCATGGTTCTCCAAATGAGTAACTCCAGCATCTATCAGATGCAACCCATCGGTTACACCTCTCTCTACCTATCAATATTCTTGAAGGACACTCAGAACCCCCTTCTATCACTGACTGAAAGCGTACCAGATTTCCCTTAAGTTTTCCAAAACTACTACATATTTCTTGCTTACCTAGCTCATTCATTCTGTTGATCTCCTCTGGAGGAGTGGTAACCTCTGAATTCTGTCCTTGCCCTTCCACAATTCTTAATTCTTCCAATGACAGTCCAGACCGCGTCATCGCAACTGAAGAAAAATCACTCTGAAAAAATTAAATGAAGTTGCATGTAACAGGCTCCTGCAGTTTCTGGTTTTCCCATCCTCTTCTTCCCCCCACATTAACATTACTTASTCTTTATTTAGAAGCACAAACTACTGCACTCAAAGAAACTTAACTCAATTTTAAGACTTCTTACCTTATCAAAATATTCGTTGTCAAATGAAATTTTAGCTGTGCCAGACTGTCGAATACCAGATCCATAATCTGGGGCTTCTTCATCAGCTAAAAAACAGGAAAAAAAAAAAAAAAAAGAAAAAAAAATTATGGGGAGGAGAGGGAAAAACCCTCAGAGTTATTTATCTAAATGGAAATTCTGATTACAATGGAAACCAGTCCATAAAGTAGAAGAGGCCTAGTTCCAGTCATCCAATAACAGATTAGAATAAGTGCTGGAAAAAATCATAGCAGAAATCTATCTATCATGAACTCAAGTGTGGGAAAACAACAGACAAGCTATGAAGTTTCATCACGAATATACTTAACTTCAGAGAATTCTGAATGCAAAGCAACTTTAGTACTCATTTTGATTATTTATTTAGTTCTGATTATTATACCTGAGGTGAATTAATATACCATAATACAACGACCCACATGGGAATGTATACTTACATTGATTTAAACTGCCATCTAAAATTCTGTAGCCATAAACTAAGCAGTCACACTAGCAAAGCTTCACAAGTACATGCTGTAAGTYTGAAAGGCAGTTCTGTCCATACAATCTGTCCATTTAACCTCCTCCTCTTTGTGGACAGTAACAACAACGAGGCCTGGTTAAACGCCAGATATTTTTTCCATAGTAAATGCATGCTTGCAGGAGAAATCCCAAGATTCAGAATGTGTACCGAAACTTCGCTTAGGGACCAAATAATGCCATGGCCCTTTTTCAAGAGACGTCTCTAGTTCAATTTCTATTAGCCGTGGTGTATCCTATTTATTTGGATGGATAAATAGAATATTTATTTGGAAATATTTGGTCAATGCTAAGGAGACCAAACCAAGCTAGAAATGAGACTTTTGTACACATTAAAATAGATTTTATTTCACTTGCTGTTTCAGTCCCTGCCAGAGTGATTCTTACACATCTTCAGAGTCTGAGATTTCATTACACGTTCCCATGGAGAGTGAAACTTCCAGGGTTACCCTACCTAAACAATAAAGAAATGTTGGCAGTTAGCCACTGCTAGAAAGGACAAATTATGGGAAGTATCTGTGCTCTCACCAGCATGGATAAGACATGGCTAACTACCAACAGTAAAACTCAACTAGCTCACCCCATACTGGAAAAGTATAAAATATTAGCAGCTGACTGGCGGACTGCAGTTAAGCTTTGGCACGCATACAATAGCAGTTCAAAACTGGATGAAGCAGTTACCATCCCCATATATCTACCCTTCTCTTCTGAAAAGCTGATAATTCTTGGTGATAAAACAGTACGTTAAAGCAGCTTCTAAGTCTCAACACATTTTAGTGAGGCAATGAAATGGAAAACTGCTGCTGGTTTCTGTTTATACTATGCTGAAAACCATCAGTTCAGGAACTTCTTCACATGCTATTCAGTCAGAGAATGGAGGAGCACATTTCTGTGCATTATTTAAAATGATAGAGAAGAGCAATCACGTGGTACATTTAACTTTTCTGCAAGTCATCACAACTATCAAACTTGCATATACCCTTGTCCACTGCTTATACTGGGTGCCAGAAAGAAAACCTTTGCTTTATTTTTAGTTTTTAGACTTACTGACACTAGTTAGCCCTTTCACTGTCTTAAAAAGCAGTGTTGCATTAGTTGCCAGGTATAAACTATCAACACCATCATTTTAAAAGCTTCTGATCAGTAGCGTTATTTCAAGATTTATTCACGCTTGGTCTATATGATTCACACCAATGAAAAAATTTCAAAAGCAAGTTAATAATAAAGAACAAGTGTTCTTTGCAACACTAAAATTATTCAGGTTTGATTTGTTTGCCTGTTTTTTAAAGCTGCAGCTATTCATAGTGTACCAAAGAGTTGCAATGTAAAGCGCTCAGAGTATCTCACCTGCTATAGCTTGCACTGCTACTCGCAGAAATCCTCGTACTTCTCCTTTCTCACTAACAACAGCTACTCTGTGAATAAGAGGCACCGGGTACAGTAGATTGCTCAGGTATACAAATGCTCTGGTAACAGGAAGGAAAGAAAAGACAAACAGCGTTAGGCAATCATCTGCAAAACCAGACTGCAGTATTTGGTTGGCTAATGGGACATTCAAATCTTCAGACAGTCTACTTTACTCCATCTATTAGACCTGCACTGTGGTCCTGTATCCATATAGTCCACACAGGGCTCTTCAGCAGTGTCAAAGCCAAGTGAAGCCACAAAATGCTCTAAACCAGAGTATATTGGAGACACAGGGCTTATATTAGTGAGTTACAAAACATATGAAGGAGACCATTTCAAATGATGGCTGAAGGTAATTTTGGATGCACTACAGTTGTAAATGGAGCTGTTAGCAAGATGGTAGAAGTCTACTAAGGAACTACTGATTATAAAGAATTGTTTGAGTTTTCCACCCCATGAGTGTAGTTTGAAGTGATAAATTAAAAGGGAATTGATCTACTGTGTTCACACAGCCTCAAATATTTTACTGAACATATAAAAACACTCTTCAAAACAGATTGACTGAATGTTTTCTCTCTTCTACATACATTTGATAACACTGTATACAGAGTAATCAGAAATCCCCAATAAACCATAAGTCATCTCTTAGGTTTCTTGGAAGATTCACTGAGTGTACGGATAGTGGAAGACTGATAGCCTTCACAGCTAAATGTCTTTAGGAGTAATATATTTGTTTCTTTAAAAAAAAAAAAAAAAAAAAAAAAAAAAAAAAAGAAAAACCCACAAACAACAAAACACCACAACAGTAC
>JAYKAV010003044.1:5234595-5294678 GCA_035582835.1 Phoebastria nigripes | reverse complement strand
TTGGAAGATTCACTGAGTGTACGGATAGTGGAAGATCGGAAGCCTTCACAGCTAAATGTCTTTCGGAGTAATATATTTTTTTCCTTAAAAAAAAAAAAAAAAAAAAAAACAAAACGAAAAACCCACAAACAACAAAACACCACAACAGTACTCTAGAGCAATCATTTAGAAATTACAGTTTACAATAGGAAAAGCAGCATTTAGGCCCAGTACTGGATGATCCTGCCATACACTAACTTTTAAAGTTATATACAAGCAGGGTCTATTTTGGAACAATAAAGTTAACAAGTTTTATTGTACAGATTTTTAATTAAAACTTAGACTAACATTATTAAGTTGTTTTACGTTTCTGCAATGAATTGCAAAGTTCTTAGAACACCACATTTCAGTGTGATTAGCTTGAGCAAAACTTTAAATGCTGAGAAGCCTAACAAGTCAGGTAAAGAATGGCTCTCAACAAGAGGAAAAAAAATGGAGGGCTTTATTTATTAAGTGAGCTGTTTCAGAGTTCAGAAGAGTACTGAGATGCATAGAAGTTTAACCAATAGTTTTACCAGTCATTAAATTTAAAGTGACTAACCAATTATGTATGTCATTATTATGAATTTATGCATATTAAATTACACGAAACACCAGTCATTTGTTTAACTGGATTTCCTTCTTGCAGTCCTTTTTATTAGCCTTTATTATTAAGTATAATTAATTCCTCAAATTTATAACTGTTACTGTTTAATATTCATAGGGAAAGTCCTGCATGACAAAAGAGGACTGAGAAAGAAATAAAGATGTTCACTGCCTCTGTCTGGAGACATCAGCTGTAAAATTTGTTCCGTGAACACAGCAAGACTGATCCGAACTCAATTCCTTGTGACACATAGCTAAGGACCAAAGTGAGAAAAAGGTAAGTTTTCTCCTTGGGTTCACATGCCCGTTCCCAGAATGAATGAATTATCTTGAAATGACAAGGTAGTCAAACAGGTGTCAGTTTTGAACCAAAGAGACAAAAATAATGCTACTAAAAAACAAGGTGGTGACAAAATGCAACAGAGAAGAGAATGATTAATAAGGCTATAAAAGTAGCAAAACAAATAAATGAAGAAAACCATACAACAACAAAAAAACTGCAACATAACACTTGACTAAGATTAGGATCTAATTCTTTTTCAGTCTGCTCCAAAGTGAGGTAAGCACTGATAAAGCAGGGGAAGGGAGAAGAGGCTAAATTTAAAGTAACAAAATGGGAAGTTTAATTCCCCCCCACACCCCCCAAGAAAATATTTTCATTTTTAGCTTCGAAATTTCAGGCGGTGCTCATTTGAGAAAGCAGCATCCCACCATACAAGAAAACAGTCCCCCACACTAACAAACCGGAATCATTCACTTGGACTGGACCAGGGATGGAGTTCAGGAAGGTATGTAGTTATATGCTCAACACAAAAAAACCACACGCAGTTTGAAAACCACATTTCAAGCTAGGGAGAACGGACATTTTTCCCCCAACAGAAAGGAATCTCAATAGCCTTGCATTGATATATATACAGTGAGAGACAGTTTCACTAACTCATAGAGGCAGTCATTACAGAAGCTTTCCTACTTCAAGGCCAAACTAGTGGAAAGGGAAAGCATTAACTGCATGAAAAATAAAAATGTATTTTTATTTGCATGGCTGAAGTTCTGAAGCTGCTGTCCAACATATGACAGTCAAAGCATTCAGCTTTATTAGCGACTACAATTTTGTCACCTCAGTAAAAAGACAATCCCAAAGAAAAAAAATATTTCTTATCTTCCTTAACTTCCTTCCATCCAGTCACCTAGCTCACTGGAATCATTTTAACTAAGAGAAAGAAAAGCACATAATGAAAAAAGCTTTAAGCTTCCTGTTTGGTGATGAAAATGCTGGATCTCTTCTGTAAAAGAGAGAGCAATAGCACATTTGCTGTACAGAGAAAAAGGCTGTTTTATGCAGCAATACTGCCTTCCAGTGCCATTCCATCTGCTTCATCACAAGACAGCACCAAGTTAGGAGTGGATGAAATCTTAAGGTTATCCTCCTCCTCTTCCCACATCTGGGAGGACTCCCACTCCCCAAACATCCCATATGCAAGTGTCCCCCTGCACCTTAGCCCAGCAGACTGAAAGAGGGGAAGCTGTATTAGCAGAAAGATTGGTGAGGTAAAATGGCATACTCAYGACAAAACTAGAAATGAAATTTAACAAACACAATTTTTTTTAAAAACCAAAACAAAAACCAACAGAACTCAGAATGATGACGGATATTTTTTAAATAAACACATCAATTCAAGATTTAAATAAAATATCCCATAGTCCTCTCCCACCTCCCTTAAAAACATAGCAAATGCTTGATATGTCACACCATTAAATAGAATCAGCCTTAAAGACAGCCCAGCATGCCAGAAGAGATGGCTAAAGGGACCAGCTCTTTTTTTCCCCTTTTCTTTAATAGTTATAGCACAAATAAAAGACAGTCACAGCACAGAGAGAGAAAAAAAAATACTGTGATGCCCAAGGAGTTGGATAACTACATGATCAATTTCTCCTCCTCTCCTTCGTGACCTGGACTCATTATTGCTGATGACCCCCCAAAAAATATTAAAAAATATTTTATTTTTGTCCTACACATTCCACAACATATAAAACAGTACACTGTTAAAAGTGTTAAAGAATTTTGGTTTTGTTATAAATTGAACACTACCTTGTGCTCAAGACAGTATCTACGTAGATGGACATACCCTCTGATACTTGTAAGTCACACTGTTCAAAAGCAGAATTCTCATGCTGGAAGACACTGAGGAATCAAAATAGTTTCTACTCAGTGGTGCTAAACAGTCTAACAGCTTTCTGCTGACAGAATCAGCACAATAGAAGAACAGAACAGGAATAGAAACAGAACAGAATAGAAACCAACAACTGCGAAAAAGTCATTCAACTGTCTACTCAGAGATAGTACAAACTAAGTTTCATTCCTCAATAACAATTTACAACCCAAGTAGAGYTCCTTAATATGTGCAGCTTACATGGTTCAGGCTAGTACCCTTAACTGCTGCAGCTTCATATGTCTGTCTATAGAGACAGAGCTCAGTATTCTTTTTAATACATGGAAACGGGAAACAAGTTGTGTAATTGCTAGGAAGCATGACTGTTTTCATTATACACTGTATTTGCTCAGCTTGTGTTGTGCTTCCTGAAGAGCCTGTGAAATGAAGATGAATAGCTCAGCTTTTTCCCAAGCACTGCAGGTCCCACTCTGAAAGAACATGCACAACAGGAGAATATGCCGAGTATGCCAGCACTGTTACAAGAAAGCAGTCCTAGCCATTGCAAACAGCGCACATACGCTTTAACTAGCTGACAACCACTTTCAAGCCAGTTAAGATGGCTTTCCCAAACTGACTCTTGTGGATCAGATTAACCTGAAAGAATTAAATTTCATAAAACACATTATCAGACATTGCACATAAGGGCACAAATTCAGAGAGATCAAAAGAGGACTAATGCAATTTCTTGCATCTTTAGTAATGGTAATTTTTGTTTCAAAGACTAGATCAAGGAAGTTCCAAGTTTTAATCACAGCTTGTAAGTCAGTCCACTAAAGACAAAGAATGAGGTTAGACAATACAGCTAAACTGATCTAAAAGCTTGGTAAAAGGCTGACAAACTCAGTCCCTCATTTTCACAAACAATGCAATCAAGTTTCCTGTATTTGAGGAAACTGCAAAAAGATCCTGCCTTCCTGACCATGAAGTCTTCCCTGCTTACAGTCACAGAAAAGGATAAAGCCAAGCTCTGATCCCTTCTCCTTTGCTCCTCCCTTCCGCCAGCCGTGGAGCCTTCTTTTGTGTAACGCCTGTGGTAACCACCTCCCTTACTGTTTTAACAAGTAGATTTGATCACTGATTTGAGTGATTAAATAAGCAAAAAAGCATAATTGGGGGAGTGGGAGCAGAAGAGAGGGGAGCAAAGTCACTAAATAAAATCTGTTTCTTGTCACGAGTAACATGTTTGAGCGAGACTATCTGTGAAGAAACAGTGCAAAGTACTACATTTTTTTAATGCAACTTGCTGTCCTTAGAGTCTACACCACAGACTGAGGTCTCATAATGCCTTAATCATATCTAGATTGGCAAAATAGATAATACTTTAAAATACATTAAGCAAACTTGTCTCAGAAATTCAAGCATAGTGCATGGGGAAAGCACTGATAAAACACCATCAGCCAGTGAATTTTAATGATGATGACCTTTCACTACGTGATACTTGCTACCGAGAGTCACGCATAATCTGAGAAGCCAAATCATCTCAAAGAATACTCTTTTCCTCATCCAGAAAGGACCATTCTTCTTTCTCCTCATGCCATCTTTTGTCTTCAGACACAGAGGATGTTAGATGAGTTTTCAAAAAATGGATTTATTGGATTGGACTTAAAAACTTTCCACCGTGCTCCGAGATTCTCTTCTACGGGAGAAAATTACATACTGCAATACTATGTTAGTGATCTTGCAATGGCTAAATAGAGCATTCTATAAATAATGCTTAAATACGGTACACAAGCAAAACCACAGTCATTCTACGTTGTCACAGTTACCTAGAAATAGACTTACACACGTTGTCGCATCTAAGAGTTATTTTCTCAATTATTATTTAGGTCTTCATGGCCTCCGACATGGGAATTTAAAACTTAATGTTAAACCACACTCATTCTCTGGCAATTCCAATTCATGTATATAGATATTTTGGCTGGCTTGACAGATACTCTATGCAGCACAAGGCAAAGCCATTGCAGTCTACAGCAAGAGCTGGTCCCTTTTGGCCATTCTCACAGTAACCTCACCAACCTTCCCACTAAAATGAACCAAGGGGATCGGTCGTAAAACGGGTCGCGCCCATCATTGAAGAGGTCTGATCCCTCCTCAGTTCCAACGTCGGAGCCAGTATCATCCACAAAGGCCTCATCATCAAAGTCCTCCATCTCATCCTGCTGTTCATCAGCCAGTTCAGTGATGTCGGAGTCAGCCGTGGAGAAAGTGGGGGAGGGCGTGCGATCAGCAAGACGCTCATTCACGCAGCCATGGAATATAGGGGAGCTAGATATCAGTTAACGGAATACCAATTAACAGAGTGAGGGGAAAGAAGAACGCTTCATTTAACAGCCGTCTGTTGCCATCAGCACAGAGACCACCTGAACAACAAGCAAAGGCTTCAAACCATCTGGACTGCAATGAAACATAAAGGAAGGGATTGCTAACAAAGTCAGGAAAAAGAGCATCCTTGAACTGAGCAGAAAGCAAATGAAAAATGAATATAAACATGGCCGAACATACAGATATTGAGAGCACATCCATTTAACAGAGCTACAATTCTTATTTCCAACGCGTAGCATTTTTGTAAATAAAAATATTGTAAAGGTGCAGCCGACATCAGGAAATATTAAAGAATCCCATCAGATATTAGGTACTTCCAAAGGGTATGACCAAACTATTTGAACCACATATGTAAGTACGGCCCTGGGCCACCTTTCCCCTCAGTTTCCAGTGTTGTTCATATTCTCACAGCTCTGCTCCAGTGACTTTAGATAGAACTTAGCTAGCTACCCTTTTTTAAAAATAAACTTATAACTTACTAAGGGTTCAGTCAAATCAGATTCTACAAGGTTACACCAGAACTGGCAACATTCTAAAGAGCATTTTCTGCTCTTCACTATATTTTAAGTCTATCAGAAATCCCTGAAAGACAACACACACAACTAACACTAGTGGCCATACAGTTTATAACCACATTCAAAGTCAAAGTTCATCCAGAACTGACAAGAGTTACCAGTGTACCAGCAGTTGAGATTATCGTCACATACCTTCCAACCAGCTTGAACCAATGAAATCGATCGTAAAAGGGGTCACTGCCTGTCATTGTGCTTTCACTCTCATCCTGTGTATTAGATGCCATTTCCCCAGCTCTGTCATACATCTCACGCATCAGGTCCAACCTCTGCCTGCATAAAAGAAAGCAGGATTAAAAAATTAATAGAGAGTGAATAAAAAAGCAGAGAACACGAAGTGGGGTACACTGACTTCACCTATACCAAATTACACACAGGAAAGGGAGAATAAAGAACAGAGGAGTCTGTACCACTGAGTTCGGTACTGTACTAATTCTCTGACATGTTAAGGATTCTGGGAAAAATTTTGTACGCTAAGCCCACAACCCACGAGGCAAGGTCACTGCAGAAGCTTACTTAGATCTCGGATTTCATTCAAACTTCTAAATATTCTTCTTTCACATCTAATTTTGGCATATTTTTTGCTTCCTTTTTTGCATCAGACAAATGTTGCTGAGTAATTCAGGCAATTTTTGCATTCCACTCCAGAAATGTTGGCATTGTGGTTCAAAAGTGAACTGATTCTATTACAGACATATTTATTTATTTTATTGACGAAAACAAGTGTTTCACACTGCAAGATCCTTCATCCAGAAGTTATTAGTGGAAAAAAAGTTCTTCAATCAGTATTTAGAGTGGGGAAAAGACAAATGTCTTTTGCCTATTTGCAAGAATATGATGAAAATAATTCAAATTACAGTCAGAATTTGTGTTGCTTCCATAGAAATAGAATCTTCTTTATTTAAGCTTTTTATTATAAATTATGCCCTATACTACTAGGTTATATAAAAGCAGGTGGCAAGGAAACCTTCCCAGTGAAAGGAACATGAAAAAAATTAATGCAGAGAGATGAGTTGTAATGAGCCTTATTAGATTTAAAAAATAAAATCTAACCTCAGGTTACAAAAATTAAAATGTGGAGGCAAGGTAAGATGCTGGAGAACAAATGCTCACTTTAAACAAATGTTCAAAGACTCTAGAAAGCTGGTATTTAAAACATACCACACTGTCTGGAAAGTTGGCATTTGGGAGGACACAGAGAAAAACAAGTACAACAGAGAATGAACAGCAAGGGGTGAAATTTTTCAGTTAGGCTCCTTGGCTATAAGGAAGTTTGTTCTCCAGTAATATTTACATACCTGAGTTTTTCTAAGGACCAGTAATGCGTTGCTCCATTCTTCAGATCCTGGACTTCCACAGCTACCACTGTACGGGGGAAAGGCCTATTGTCCCGGGTCTTCTCCAACTCAGTGGGCAAAAGCTCTGGTGGCAGTGGTGAGTAGAGCGTGTCTGTCAGCAGGACAAATTGAAACTGCACCTGAATGGAAAAAGACAAAATCACTTTAGTTCTGAGAAGTCAGATATCAGCATCACAAAGGGGACAGAGACCTAACCTAATGCAACATATGAAGCCAGTTTGACTTTCATCTCTGTGAACAGATTCAGGGGTTTTTTTACGTCTTTTTTTTTTTGTCTCAAAATGCCATAAAATGTATTTTTCAGCTGAGTACACATATCTTGCCTTTATTGTCACAGGTAGCAGCGGTCTGGAGAACTATAGACCTAGCACATCCTGCAGCACCCACTTCTCTTGGGAAGATGAATGACCAGATGAAGTTAAAAGAAAAAAGGAAAAGACAGGGCTTTTCATCTGTACATCACATCTGGGGAGATGTGCATGTACATGTGTTTATGACATTGACAGGAACAGCATAAGGGAAATGAGTAAGAGGAAAATATATCAGCCAGATTTGTATGGGATGTTCATTCAGCCAAAAGTCTGAATCAGCGACTCACGATTTTCTGAACCCTTTTAAAGCCCAAACTAATAAGCAAGAGACATATAACTTTAAAGACTACAAGTAACTCTGAGCGTTTGAAGCAGGATTATACAGTAAAAATTGATGAGTCAGAAAATTTAAAAAAGATACTCTGCATGTCCCTACCTTTTTCTTTAACTCTACACTGATTGCATTGGCTTCTTTCAGATATACTGCATTTCCCCAGAGTTGGTCCCTCAGTGAAGTAAACTGGTGAAATTTCCATTTCCTGAAAGCCCACTGTGCGAGTTCATACTCATGTCGTGTCCAGGGCACTAGGATGAGCAAAGAAACAGAGAAATAAAACACCGTGGCTTCTTCTCTAAACCATCACATGCAGTATCTATTACTACTGCTGACTGTGTCATCAAGTTCTCAAGACCTTTTCCGGAAGAGAAGAACAGAAAATAAAAACCTGCATTTTTATGATTCAGCAAGGAAAAACTGGACTCAAATTTCCTCACCACTAGCATTGGAGATGTGATGATCAAGTAAGGAGATTTGGAACAGAGAAAAAAAAAGTTCTACTCCTATTATTTTAAATGAGTTAATAATTTTTAAAGCCAAATGCTGAAATAGTGGAATGAAAGCGAGTATTATGGGAATAATAAACTCCATCTACTGTCCAGAAATGGAGTTATACAGACATGTCACAGCATGAATTCTAAGAATTCCTACCAAGGAGAAAAAAGAAACTTCAAAATCAAAACAAGGAAAACAAAGGCAACAGTATTATTTTGGTTTAAGGCATTTGAACTCTGTTAGTGCCAAGAAGAGAGAGATTCCTTCAAATTCAAGACCACCAAATCAAAGCTTGTTGTTAAACTCATCTAGTTTGTGCATCAATTGAATTTGGGGATGTATATCTACTGTGTATGTGGAACTTACTCTATGAATAGGTATTTTACATCTTTATGCTGTGAAGATTACAGATCAGGAAGTTATGAAGTGTTTCTCAGCTTTCCAAAGCAAGTTTTCTATCTACTGCAAGAGATACTATAGCAACTGTCCCTTTAGGTTTGGCTATATCCCAATTATTTTTAGCTTCAAACTCACCTTCTTCCTCTTCTTCTTCCTCCTCTGTTGTTTCAGCTGCCAAGGATCGTGTCTCTACCTGCTTCTGTAAGGCCTGCAGCTTACTCTCATAGTCCTGTGGGGAGAGAGGAGATACCGTGTAGGAGGACAGACAAAAGCAAGGAGAACAGTTAAGAGACACTAACACCTCAGATGGAGTGACAGACACAGAGAACGAATACATAAAGACATTTCCATTAATGCTCAGAGGTCACATATCAACATCTATTGTTTTAGTATAATCTGTCCTTGAAAAGAGAGCAGACAGAGGCCAATACAATTAAGATAGTGGTGGTGGTTTTTAAAATCATCAGATATACATGCTCATAGTATATGTAAGAGGGAAAGGTTTACGTTTTTTTTTTTTTGCTGAAGACTGGAAAAAGGGAATTTTTTTGGGAACCTGCTTGCTGCTTTCAGGGAGATAGGAAAGAAGCAGAAATAGAGAAAAGTACAGAAATAAATTTAAAAGGGGAGGATTATTCACCTTCATTTTCTCAAACAGAAGGATTAACAGCACCACTGATTTGCCTTTTGATACAAAAAAATTCATTTCCGACTTTAGGAGGGGAAAAAAAAAAAAACCAACAGACATTTTGTTTTCAAGTAGGTTTTCCTCTTGGGATGCAAGTATCACTCTCTCACATGTATATTTAATATATCAGAAGATGAAAAAAATACCACCGCCCTGGCAAATGGGCAGAGAAGTCTGCGCAGAGGTTTCCCCACAAGGAGCACTTCAACAATACCTTCTGGTGTTAACAGCATTTTCTTCCTGTTCAGCATAATCTTGCCTTGAAATAAATGCTACTAAGACCTAATGACCTTTTTATTATTTGCTGGTAAAACAAATACAAATTCAAGATTCAAGATTTCGAACAGACATAGTCACTGTGCTCCTGGTCTCAGAGCCTACCTCACTACTGTATTTTATTTTTTGAAGATCATCCTTTGGCATATATTACACATATTAAACTGGCTTCTTAAGATTTTTATACAAGAGTTGCAACAACAATTCACTAAGAGTGTTACAGAGTTCTTAAGGAGAATTCTTGAAGCCACTCATCTTGTATTCCAACCGTCTCTCTTCCACAGTTCCAAATTCTAAAATTCTTCTCCAATGCACTGTTTGCAGTGATACATTCTTAAGTCTAACAGCTATAGAAGGAAAGCTTTACACTTTCCTCCCATCCTATTTAAATAGGATCCCACCTAAACAGGTACATTACTTTGTTTTTGTACAGCAAGTAGAGTACTTAACACTGCCACAATGTGATTGTGTCAAATTTAACACAAGTTCAGTCAGAAAGACCTTTAGATGGTATTTGGAAAGTAGATAAACTTGAACTACGTTCCTTTAAGTTTCTAAGTAAGATTTCCTGGAGGTAGCATTAAAAACAGTAGCAGTGCTCTTAGAGCAACCATCTGAAAATGCAGAATTTTCAATACCATGAATTCAATACCCATGACCTTTAGGGAGAGAAAACTGAACTATTAAAGCTATATGGCCTTTGTATGATGGCTGCATTTTAATTTTCTGATTTCCTCTTGAAATTTTATTTGCCTAAAACACTCCTCCTTCATCATTTGTGTCTGCTCCATTCACTGTAAGATGGCTACACACTTCAGTGTAAGTAAATCTTAGCCCAGCAGCAAAAGAACTACAGACAAAACAAACACATATCCTTTCTTTTGATACTCCTTCCAAAATTCTTAATGATTCACCAAAAAAATTATTCTAGACTCGATGAGGAGGTTTCAGACTTATCTGTAGGTCTGAAATACCAAGGGTACTCTTAAAAATTCGTTACCATAAAGGCACTCACTCTGATCTCCGCCCCCCCCTCTATCTGTGTAGATAATGCTATTACATTTGAAACCAAGATAAAACAGGTCAGATGCAAAGTGACAGAAACACTTCTCTTACTTGCAAGGAAGGGCAAAATAATTTATTCTCCTGTAGTGTGAAGAAGATAATCTGAGGGTGTCACTTTGAGCGGCTAGATTGTAGAAATGAAGAAATTAAAAGCTCTTCAAGTAGTGTTTAAGTAGAATCTTTGATCAGATTCTTTTGGAGAAACTGAAAAGCTGCAGGGGAATGGTCAAAAATCAGGAGCATTCCACTGTGAAAATTCCACTTGCAGCATGAAAAACCCAGGCACATTAAATTCATTCAAAGACAAAGACCTGCTTCTTGTCTTCTCTATTTTCAGACCTGTGAGCCAAGTAAGTGTATCTTCTGTACATTTAAATACCTAGATAAATAAATGTTTAACATAAGCAGACACTTTTTACTGACTCCACACTAACGAACATTACTTTTAAAACTAAGTAAAAGAATTGAAGTTTATTTTCCCATAGTGAAAAAAATAAAAAAGGCACCATTTCCCTAAGCAGAAAAACCGGACTAAGATTGCCTCCTGGCACTTGATACTATGCTAGTATTTAAAAATAATTGGCACTGAGCAATAGATGAAGGATGAATTTCAGGTTGGTTCACGCAGAAGGTGCACTGACTGCACTGTAAAAGGGGTTGGTTTGCTCTACTGAGAGATTAGTCAGCTCTCCAGATAAACATTTCCACATCTGATTAGTGATAATACACACATAATTGTTAGTACCGATGTAAAGGTGCCTCAACTGCTAGAAAAGAAAAAACCTGCATCTAGAAGCTGCCCTGAAGGGCCATGCCCTAGACTCCCTGGAACCCAATGCATATTGTTGTACAGCTTCAAACTGGTTGATATCATTAGCTCCATGAATGTGAAGAAAGGGAATGCAAAGTTTATTTTGCCCAGGGGCATGGAAATATCTAAAGCCACAACAGTCATAGATTTTCTGAAAACAGAAAAAAAAAAAGAAATCGCACACTCAAACTAGGCCAAGCTTTTTAAGACCAGACTGGACCAGCTTTTTAGGCAGAACACTGTACCATAACAACTTAGATTCTTTGGATCTACATGATGTCTGCAAAGGTACTGTAGTGTATGTGATTCCCTCCGGTATTTGAGGTATACAAAAAAAGTCAGCTTCTTTTGCCTTCAGTGAGCAAATAAATGCTGAGAGAACAGCTCTGTATTTTCTTCCAGAATTTAGATAAACAGCACACAAGATGGTACAATGGGACAGCACTGAAGAGGAGTATGGCTTGTATCCCCTTGCGCTATAACAAGCGCCTTTTTTTTTTTTTTTTTTTTTNTTTTTTTTTTTTTTTTTTTTTTTAAAGTAAGCTACGTGACAGTAGCCACAAATCTGCGTAGGCTGCTTTTCACATAACAGCAGAAAAATCAGGGTGGATGGACTTACAAGATCAGAGTGAGGAACAATTAAAGAAACCTTTTTAACTCTGCTAGAACAATACCAACCCCAAGACAAAAATAAAATCAGGACAAGCCTGCAATCAAGTTTCATTTCCATTTCACTGAGACAAGTCTGACACTTACAAGAGTATTTCATAGTTTATTGAAAGAGCACTTGTTACAATACAAACCAGTTCTGCTTTTCACAAGGCAGATGCTTGCTCTTAAGACACTCCAAAACTCGTTTTTTCTTAAACAATGGACAGATCTGAAAATCCCATTTAATTCAAAGGCAGCTCACTGCTTTCGTTACAGTACAAATGGGTACACAGCATAGATTTCTCATGTGGCAGCTCCTGAAGTGGTTCAGTGGGAAATACCCGAGTCAAATTTCAACATATAAAGGAAAAAGAACAAATTTCAACATATAAAGGAGAAAGGACAAACAGTGAGGGAGATATTGAAACTATGCTGAATGTACTGATAAAAATAGCATCCTCTAATTTGACAGATCCCTAAATTCAGATTGCTTGAGAAAGGACGTTGAAGTCAATCAGAGGTGCATTAGTGGCATGCATTTCCCCCCGACCCACCCCCCCAAATCCACGTGTCCCCAGTGAGTCCTAAAGGATATTTAAGAAATCATCACTAAGGCACAGGTGGATACAAGCCAGCTGTCAAAGCACACAGCACATCAGCACTTAGCAATGGCAATTAAGCTTACTAAAACAGCACTCCCATCATGGATGCCACATTTCCATTAACCTGAAAGCCTTTTCACAGAGTCTTCTATGGAATCAGCTGTATTACTGTTCATTAGCTCCATTAATACAGAATTTGGAGTGAGAGGTGTGTGTATTTCTGAATAGTGCAAGGAGATCCACCAGTTCTCACATTGCTTCCCTTATCAGATGAGGCACTGCACTGTATTTAATATTCAGTTCTTAAAGTGGGCAATTATTTTTATAGGACTTTCCCCCCCCCCAAGTTTCATTTCTGTAATATCCTCCTAAAAGCCAGGAAAAAAGCTGCTTCCTCTGAGCAGACTCCATTTTGACACTGACTATCCTTTTCCTTTTTTGTCAAATCATAAAACAACAACAGAATAAGCAGGGTTGTTTTTCTAGTGCTGCACTAAAACAGTGGGGTAAGACAGCCTGATGGTAAGCTATTGTTCATCACCACCACCACCACCCAGGCATTTACAGATACTTCTCAGATTTTTAAGCTGAAATATGTTGGCAAAAACTTTTTAGCGTCTAGCATTAAAATATCAAGTAGCAGGAGTTTTTAATCTCATGTCAGTACATGTAGCTGCATGGTCTTCAAAATTATTCCATGTTCAATAACGTGGTGATCACATAGGCAGCCACAATCCTCAACAAAACTGGGACAGAAGATAAAATTGGTTTGGTCTTCTCTCACAACCTATCCCATGCAGACTAACTCTGTTTGGCTCACGTATTCCTACAGAATTGAGAGGATTTTCCCGACTATGCATTTTAAAGAGAGTCCAAGCCTTTTTGAGGATATGAAAGAACTCATTACTCTTGACATGCACAAAACCAAAAAGTGCAATGCACTACTAAAACAGGATTCTAAAATAAAGGCAATAGCAAAATATTATTTGCAGCCCAAAACTCATTTTGCAATTCTGACTCAAGCTCAAAGAAAGTATTGCTCATCTAGAAGGCTTCTTTTCTTTAAGAATCAAGACATTTTTGGACATGATGCTTCATTTCCCTCGTTCAAGTAGGCCAAAGCATGAGACAAATGCAAGTTACAAAGCTGTATTTGGACACAAAATTAAACCTGCCGTAAAAAAAAAAAAAAAAGTCCTAAGTGATGGGACCAGCTGATTCTTTTAGGACAGTCAGAGGACTGACTTTGTATYTCTTACATCAGAGGGCCAGTATCCTACCAGTAACACATGTGCAGAGACTCAAGAGTTGACACTTGATTAATCGATATGTAAATGGTGCATGGCTGCCACTTACCATGTGTTGCAACCAGCACCTACACCATGCACAGCTGGGGGGGGGGGGGGGGGGGGGGGGGGGGGGGGGGGGGGGGTGAGGAAAGTAGGACAGGAAACAAAAATAAGATGGAAAGTAAGCTTGAGGCACTTTGTACTCATCTACAGCTACGCTGAAACACGCGGAAGTAACAATTACCAGTCGGGCTTATGTTTTATCAAAAAATAAGCAACCTCAAGTAAATTAAGGATATTTGTGCAAAACAGCACAAATCATTTAACTGTACAGATACATTGCAAAGTGGACCTATCTTACCAAATGTGGTATAGTAGCCAATTTTGTTTTTAAAATTGCATTCAAGTCAAATTTAAAAGCAAAATAAGTCCTCAAAGCTTTAGATTGGCTTATACTTAAGTCCACAGATTTTTAGAAGTAAGCGCAATTTTGTTTTGCACTTTTAAGAAACTCAGAACGAAGAAAGTGTATAATTAAAATTGGGACTCTCCAATTGAGATAAAACCCCAAGCTCATAAAGCCTATTCTTTAATCAATAGTTTTTCAGTAATTTGTTTGAAACAATCTGAAGTAGGGATTGCAAGCATTTGTTTCATGGCAAATCACCTGCAAGTATAGACCTCTTCAGATCAAAATAGATATTAAAAAATTTAAACTTGCATTTTGAGTGTGGGGAGAGGGAAAAGGAATCTTATTTTCTCCTCAAAATGACCTTCTCCTTTATTAAACAAGTCTTGAAACAGGGGCTTAATCCGAGACCAGAGGCACTAACATGAGGTATCACATTAAGATGAAACTGTTCAATTCTCCTATCTTTGAGGAGAATTCAGCCAATTCAAAGTAGTGATATATAAATCTTCATAAGAATAACTATTTCAAGAACATCTCCCAGACTCATGCCCAAGAAAGCTGAAAACATAAAATAGAAAGAATTAGCTTTTTGAGACTTCTTCCTGCACCAGCGTGTCAAAAAATCCTAGTTCCTTTCCACAATCTCGGTATAATAATTAAAAACTATTATATTTAGAGATACAATGGGAATTAGAAAAAGCTTATTTCCAAAGTATTGCTTCAGCAATATATATATATTCTGACATAAAATTCCATTCGGGCAGGTTTAACTGTCACAGCAATTTCATACCAGTAATTATGAACTTAAGCAGAAGAAAAGACATCTCCTACTCAGGGAGTAGGACTATTATGATCAGGGAGTAGGACTGTTGTGACCCAATAGCTCTTCTTAATTTCTCTATAAAAAAGCCACATATCTTATCAGCCGACAACTTTTGGTTTATAGATTATTATTATTATTATTAAGAATTTGAGTTAAGAGTGGAAAATACTGTTCTGAAGAGCCAGATCAATTTAAAAAACAGATGGTCAGTTTCCTTATTGTATGAAAAAGGTCACAAGAAACATTCAATGCTATAAACTAAATTCCTCTTTTGATTGTCTACATAAAACACAGGAGGAAGGTAGCACTTTGTAAGTTCCAGACAGTATTTTCAGCATTAGAAAAATACTTCAAGACACACACAAAAAAACTAGTAAATGAGCTAGCAGGGAAGTTCTCCCCTCCACATCCCTCCAAGTCTTCTAGTCTATGAAAAAAGTTCTTACAATTTTTCAGAATGTTCTTCCAATCAATGTTGTTAAAACTGCAACAAAAGTCACATGCAAACTGAACGGGCTGAAGGGCCAGTACCTTGTGTTTGTATGTCGAATTACTCAAGTTCTACCTGGCCAAACAAAACCCAAGACATAAGCAAAGCCAATCCTGGCTGTTTCTTAATGATAAGCCAGAATTGCCCCTGCTTCCCTCCTCCCCCAGACTACTCTTGGCCAACTAATCATACTGTAGTTTCTCTGCCCGCTTTGAGGTTAGGTGCTGAGAATTGGCGCCTCATCCGTGGGGGCGTCACAAACTGGTTATAGTGGTTAAGCCGGTCAGTCTGTTTTGGGTGGAAGTTAGCTGTATTGCCTTCTGCATTGCCTCCATTGTTGTGATTGCAGTAAGGTTGTCGGTGCTGGTGGATGTGGCGCTTTTGCTGGAAAGTCTGCAGGTCTGGATTCTGCTGCCCGCTGTACGAGTGCAATGATTCAGATGAGCCCGATGTCTGACGCCGCAAGCTTTTTTGAGAGCCATTATTGAGAGAATTGCTTCTCCAGCGCAATTGAGGTGATGGCTGCTGCTGACTGCTAGGCTGTGACTGTGTGTTTAACTGCTGCCTGTTAATTTGGATATTATCTTGATTCCTCTGGGGGCCATAAAGATTCCACAGCTGC
Organism: Phoebastria nigripes; assembly: GCA_035582835.1. Classification (NCBI taxonomy): domain Eukaryota; kingdom Metazoa; phylum Chordata; class Aves; order Procellariiformes; family Diomedeidae; genus Phoebastria; species Phoebastria nigripes. The sequence continues at coordinate 5,278,318 of JAYKAV010003044.1, read as the reverse complement.
TGAGGGTCTTTAGAAGCAGCTCTACTTTCTTTTTCTTTGTTCTCATCTTTGTTCTTATCATCTTCTTTTGGAATTCTAACCTCTATAACTTCATCCTCTGTGATAATTATATGGGTGCCTGGACTCCATGAGTTCCTATGTTTGGGATTGCTTTTGAAAGGAAAGCGGGGCTTGCGATTTTCAGGCGGAATAAATCGGTGAGGCATATTTTGTCGACGAAGCTGTTTTGCTATTTCCTGCTGCTGCAGATTTTTAAATCGAATCTGTTCTTGCCTCATCCAACGTAATCGCCCACGTCTGAAAGCTGGATCACCTGCCATTAACTGAGAAACACGCTCCTCTTTAGCAAGATCATCATTCTCGCTTCTTCTTAAGTCATCCATTGGCTTCTTATCCGCATCCACCACACTGTCAGAGTTTGGAGACTTAGCATTAGCTATGGTTGACTGAGCTTTCTCTGGAGACCCTATCAGAGGTAAAACCTTCTCCATTTTTAGCATTTTATTTCTCAGAACTTTTATCTCTTCATCCTTCATGTTGTTCTGCTTCTTCACTTCTTGCAAAATATCTTCCAATTTGTCTATATGCACCTTAAGGTCATCCACATCAGTTACTCCTTTACCATTGGCCATAACATCTTCAATTTTCTCATCTCCAACTCCTACTGTATCCCAGACATCACGAGCAACAGCTCGCCACGATTCACGCTCATTTGGATCTTTTTTCCCATACATGGCACAAAGCTCTTTCATTTTAACAATGGCCAGAGCCTCAATCTCCTGCCTAGTGTGCCTGAAGTCATTGAGTGCTACCTCATAGCATATCTCTTTCACAGCCTGAATCTTTAAGTCTGAGATGGTAACCCATTTGGAGTCTTTGCTAAGGCGTCGACGTTGGGGTATCTGGTACATTTTAATAGGCTCTCGTTTCTTCCCACTGCTGGGGAGGCCACACTTTTTTACAATGGTTTGGAGCTTGCTGGGGGGCAGCTTCTCTCTCAGGGAAGTGATCAGTCTCCAACTCTCCTCACACGATCTCTTGTCCGAATCATCCCCACTATCAGAGTCTGCATCCTTTGGAAAAACAAAAATCAAGAAGTGGCCCCAAAATAACCAAAATTAAAATTGTAAGAAAATGGAAAAGCTAAACAAGAAGTAGCAGGCAAAGAAAACTAAATCAAAAATCAAAATAGAACAAGTGATAAGGAAGTCCCTGAAGACTGAGTGTTAGGACATTAAAATGTATCTTCAAGAGTCATGGACTGTCAAAATTGGAGCTCTTCAGTAAATTAAGATTAACATTATATTTAAAAGTCTTGTCATCTCAAAATAGCAGGTAATCTAACCTCTTCCCTCCCAATCCCTTCCAAAATCTTTAAAACAGATCAACTAAAACCAAGTTCCTGATTAAAAAAAATTAAAAACCAAGTGTAAACTGCACTTCACACATGCTACAAAGACATGCAAATCCCCGCCACACATATTTGCCTTGGTGACTGCTGTTGCTTCTTTCAGCAAATCCTCCCCAGGTAGGTGAACACAACAGCCATCATAGAAGATGTCATGAGCAGCCAGAGTAAGTCGGGTTAACACTGGTTAGTAACGTTGCACGTGGTTGCAGGGATGCTCAAGTTTAGAATCCACTTCACTACAATAGCAGCCAGAGAAGTGTTAGACGATAAGAAAAAATGAAACAGAAGCAGCCGAAAGGTTCAATGTTAAAAGGACCGTAAGTGCCACTATGACAGGTGAAGACAGTGGTTCATACTCCAAGACTTGCTACAAGCTAAAAGGATATCCAGAATCAGTTTCAGAGGTGGGTTGTGGTTTGGTTTTTTTTTCCCATTTGTCACCTTGTTGCTTAGTTTAAAGAAAAAAAAAAAAACACATTAACAGTCTTGTCTGTCCGAAGAATGAGTTTCAGAAGAATGTTGCAGTAATGACTTTTTTTTTTTTTTAAATATTGTTTTAATACGAATTCTCTATTTGATATCCTTGATTTGTCCTCTTCTCAAACCCTAGAGCCTGGAGCTTCCACACACTTGCTAAGAGTTATGCATGTTTTGCTTCTTCATTACAAGTTTTCCACCTTTTGCTAAATGATTTTTAATGAGCAGTGCTTCAGGTTTCCATATGCTAGGAATGTCTGTTCAGGTATACTGCCACCAGAAGTTAAGAATATCCATTATTGCTTACTGCAACCAGGAATTAAAATCAGACTACTTTTCTTTAAAGGATTATTAAAGACATCTCTTTAACAACCAAGAAGTCCTATGTATTATTGTGATCCAAACATCTTCAATAAAACACAGCAGTCGGTCTCTACTGAACCTCTATCTAACATCCCTATTTTTCACATAGAGAATTATAATACATGAGAAATCAGGAACAATAACAGCCAGTTATTTTAAAACCAAAGGAAACCCAGGTCATTGACTCAGAACCACAGGTTCCTAGACTTAAGACTTCGGGTAGAAGACCACGAAGAATAGGGAATACAATATAATTTGTTTTGTGAATGATGAAAGGGAGTAAAAGAAATACTGTTCTCACCTATGGTCAACAAGCTCCATAGCCTAAGATTCACATTATTTGAGCTTTTTGTGACCTTATGTATTTTTAAATATTTAAGAACAGCACTAGAGAATCAACTTCTCCTAGTTTAGGCCAAAATATAAGCAAAACATTGGTTTAGAAACAGAACATAAACTCTTTCTGAGTTTACAGCTGACAAAATTTGTGGCCTAAGGAAACAGCATCTAACAAACTGCATATTGCAGTGGAAACAAAAGATGCCCTGGAGGAAGACACTGTACAATCTACACATTCAAGGTTACGTCCAGAAAGGCAAAACACAAACTACTCAAACATTAAGCCACAAGTTCCACAGGATTATTCTTATAGGTTACAAAATTACCATATTACTACTCATGGGTAAAGCATGTCTTGCGTACAAAAAGCTGATTACGAGACACTATGTGGTCATTGCCCTATGTGCACTCAGAGGTTAACCAGACCAATTAGTATAGGTATATACCCACATTCTAATATCAAGTGGTCACTGCAAAGGCACTATGACCAAGAAAACCAGGAAGATAATTTTAGCTCTATTAAACACATTTTCACATTCAATTTGTAAAATGGAGAATGATTATTTCTATTCCCTACTAATACTAGCAAGGCAAATACATATTAGTTGTAAATTTTGGGGGACAAGAGTTACCATTTATCTTTTTTGTATAGCACGTCTAACAGATAAATACCCAAATTGGTTGGAATCTCAGCACAAAACCAAAACAATCTGGTAAACAGGATTAGCCAGCTTCTTATATCCAAGATTATACTCCAATTTAGAACAAGAATATTTATATTTCAATATCAATCTTACATAGCAGTAAGTTAGAGAACCTGATATTGCAGCTAGGTATCACAGCAACGTAAATACTTTTAAGGTACACAAGCTGAAATGCATTCCCAGATTTTCCAATCATTATTCAACTACTGTTGTATGAATGCATTAATCCTGTCCATTCCAGACTCTGCATACAGTGACACAGAAATGACGAGATGTGTCAAGAAGTTTTGCTGTCATCTGAAATATTCTCATTAAGCATTGTGATAAGCAGGATACTGCTTAACATACCAATGATCTCATTTGATATGATCCCTTACAACTAGGAAAGGTGTCCTTCAGGAATTATATTGGTAATGCACATAGGATAGTATTCCACCTTTGTCCACTAATTGAAATCAGCAAAAACAAAACAAGCTTAAAGAAATCAGCAACTTTATTACAGTATYAAACAACCCACTATCTAAAGAACCTTCCCTTAATCTTAAGTATATGGGGAAATAAATTCCCTTCACAACACTTTTATTAAATGCAGCCTTATTTGAAGCAGCTCCCCAGACAGCCAATTCTCACATCTTTAATTCATGCAATAGCTTAGCTTATGCCTGTCAGCTAAAATTTAAGGGAGGGAATTCCATTACTTGCATCTCCTTTGACACATAGCCAAAACTTACTCGATACTCAAACTATTTTTCTTTTCACATTGAGCTGATTTTTGCCGTACTACTTTGAGCTACACAAATTTTAACTATGAAATTGCAGAGATGAAACATTACATGAGTCACAATCTTAACTTCCTTTCTGAACTAAGTCTTGCTTTGGTTCAAAGTCTGCAACCACTCCTCTCCATCCATCCAAGAAATTAGTCCCTTGCGATGAAATAATTAGAGATGCAGAAGTCTTTAAGTGTGTAATATAAATAAAAAAAAAAAAAAAAGACGTAGCTTCTACCTATGGAAGCCACAGTACTCTGCTCCACTCTGCTTTTGGGAGAAGGGGAAGAGCTTTACAGCTTAAAACCCAGCATACATTTAACCCACGCTTTTCAGTGGTCTCAAACTAATACTACAAACAAATGAATCATGATTTTGAAATTTTTATTAGAATTCACACACAACTACATTTGCATTCTGGCTAAAAGACAACCCAATGTAGTTAAAGCAGAATCAGGAGACTCAGGTTTCTTAAGGAAATCTAGATTTCAATTCTGGGCTTGGTCTTGTTTTTAAAATTCACAGGGTGCTTGAAGACTGCATGAATTTCTATTTGTAATGCATTTCAGAAGATATTTGTTGTGCGAAGACTGAAGTCTTCCTATATCAGACTTAATTTACCAGACTTCCTATTTAAGAAATAGGTGGAATGGTGGAATTCCAACTGTTCCGAATGAGTTAACATTCCCTTTGCACACTGCTCCCTGGTCATAACCCCACCATCAGCATGTGTACCATTAAGACCCTTACAAGGAACTCCATGCAGGGGGAGGGAGAAGGGTTAAAACATGCACAATGCAGCAACGTTTTCAGACATCATTCAAAAAAATAAACCTAGCGTATCAATGTTCTAGGAATCTCTTTGGTAGCACAAAATTAGTATGTTCTGGTGATCCAAGACAAAAATAAAGGCAAACATCCCAAGAAGTAGCTGTTTAGACTACTAAAAAGGAACTTCAAAAAACACAGAGCATAGAAATGCCCTTCTTTCAGGTTAAGTTGCAAGAAATCCAACCTGTCCCAATGAGAACTGATTAAAGCCACTTCATTGTCAATTACAATCTCTGAATTAATGAAGGAGCTCACTCACACTGATAATAATTCACTGTAGACACAAAGTATTTGAAAGCAAAGGGAGAACTGCATTGTGCAGACAACCCAAGCAGGTTTCCTAAACTTTCAGATAAGCAAGGACAGGAATTACTGTTTGCCAAAGGTATAGTTAATCTGAAGTAAGGACACATACCAGCCTTTGCTGCTCCAACAAGAGATCAGCTTCCTCCTTCTCCTTCTTATACAAAATCTCCATTTCTTGTAATCTGAAGATGAACAAAAGAACAGAAGTAGCCAAAGAGGTCATTATTTTCATATTGGTGTTACTCTACATGCACAGCCCACTGAATTACAATGACAAGAGTAAAGAAAAAAAGTAAAAATTCCACTTAAAAGGAACTGTTATTTGTCTATTATAGTACTATAGAAGTGAAACTTCCTGTAACTTGCAGTTCAGTCCTTCACCAAAAGGTCTATAGGGTTAGTGGCAGGTGCTCACCTGTGATTTTTAAAGGAGCTAGAGCACTGAAACACTTAAGTAAAATAATGAGGAAGCTTTCTGAACTTTCACAATAGGTAGCAGAGATGCTATGTTGAAGAACCTGGGTTTAGGTTTTGCAGGGACACCACCCAAATAACCTGCAGCTGACTCCTCCTTGTTTCAGGTAGAAATTTTGAGTTAATTTGTTACCTTTTCTCCATCTCCTGCTTCATGTCAATGCCCTGCTTCTCCAGAAGCTCTCTCTGAGCAAATGTCCAGTCAACTGGCTCAGAGGGAGTCTCAGCTGACGGTGTTTTCTCTCTTTCTGCTCGCGCTTGCTCTGGATGGTTGAACCTGAAGACGTGATTTTTACCCATGATGATACGATTTCCTAAAAATAGGAACAGAAGTTAACTCTTTCAGGAAAGGATTCCAAAACCATTGAAAAACATCACGGAATGATTCATCCCATTTATCCTGTTGGGTGACAGCGTAAGAAAAGATTGCCCGGTAAGGATTTCTGCATACATTCAAGTTATCTAGGTGACAAGAAAAAAAAAAAGAATGCCTGGTTTGTACAGAAGCAGTGCTCATAGAGAATGACATCACCCACAGGGGTCCAATCTAATATCCCAGCAGGGTTTATCAAAAATTAAAGGACAAACTTGGAGATTGACCAACAGTTGCAGTAAACACAACACATCACTAAATCTCACTCCTCTGCTCCAGTGACAGTGCCAAAACATGGGCAAAAGCCACTTCAGCAGAATTTTCAGCTTGGAAAAGCCTAACTTCAAACACTGGAATGCATGGTGCTTACTCTTCTTTAAAATGTGGTTTACATGTATTGATTTTATTGGAGTCCTAATCAGTGGGATTTATGGAAGGATTTTACAGCTTCTTTTACACTAATGTCAAAAGAGCTGAAGAAATCTAATACAGTTAAGTCTTTCGGCTAAATCCTACAGATATCAGATGTCCACAAAGCCTGAGACATGTGCTTGATGGAAGACAGTAAAACGCCTCTGCTCTCCAGAGAACATATTAATGTAGTTGAAATTTTCAAAAGGCATTCTAGTAAATAGATCTCCAAAGTAGCCAAAATTGTCCTTATCAATATATTACTAAAATACAGGCTCTTAAAGATGCCAGAGACCATGTCTATATTCTTCTAATAACTCAATTATCTAGATGCAGAAGGAAAAATATCTACTTTTTTAAAAAGAAAGTAATTATTAAATGATAAAGTCATGGTATTCATTATGAGCCATATGCAGGCACAGCAAAAACTGTTCTTCCTTCATTGTCCAGACTTATGCTGAAGTCAGTACACTTGGTTCCATGAAAATACTCACTTATAACTTGGTGCAAATAATCCTGAGGTGGGGGGTTTTTTTGTTTGTTTTTTGCTTTTTTACCAGTGGAAAAACAGGGGAGGGACACAGAAAGCATCATAGCTTGAAAGAGATAGATTAAAACCCATAATTTAGGGAAGTCACTCCCTCCTCTCTAATTCTTCCCCCACGTCTTTCTAAAGGAACGTAGGGGACAGAGTGGGAAATCTAATGAGAGCAAAGAGAAGCTCTTGTACTCCTGCAGAGGGTCATATCTTAGCTTTGCCAGGAAACTGGGAATTTTCCATCAGCAACTGGCAGTCTGTCTTGTCTGTCTCACTGAGACTGCCAAGGGCAATAGGCTTGGGCAAGAATGTATTTGAATAATATCAGGGTAAGCAGAAGGACAAGCAGGATGCTGCRTGGCAGTGAATATTTAAGTACACTTACAGCTAGTGCAGCAAAGAATGAAAGAAAACGAACTGCTGCCAGAAGAATGGTACCAACTTCTGTTTAAAAGCTACACTCCAAAAAGGTAACACTGCTGTCCTTTAACAGCACCCAGCATTCTCTACACATGATGCACGTGTCACATATGGACAATTCTTAAGACGGTGAGTCTAGAAAAATATCCGTTCTAACAGCTCTTACCTGAGCGCAACTGCACAGGCTGTACAACCCTCTTGCCATTAACATAGGTTTCTGATCGTTCACAAGGCTCCAAAGTAACAATAACTATGAAGAAAACAATATTGACGAATGAGACTTTAGAGAGCATTGTATAGCAACAGAAGTGTGCAAACCCTAGAGGCCTCTGATTTTCTGCCTATCTTCCTACTAACATCATAAAAAGATACAAGTGAATCACTCCTTGATACCATGCTGGTTAAAAAGGAAATAAAGCCCCATGAGAAAATCAATACTACTGACATCTCCATCTTGCAGTTGGAAATTATTATTATTTTTTGTTTGAATTTTCATGTTTCTAGTTAACCAAGATCAGAACTTAGCTCTTCTACTGACTGCAGCCTGCAATTTTAAGCTATTATCACGTAAATTTTATTTTCTTCCCCTAAGACTCAAGAAAACAGCGAGTCAAAGCTGATGGCTTTCTTGAGGTAAGAGAAACTTTCAAATACCAGTATTCCCTGGCCAACTATCAAGTGAGGAGTGAAAGATTCAGCAACACTTTGCTAGAAGTAGTTTTTTTACCTTCACCGTTGTTGTTCCTCTCGCTTCGAAAGATACAGTGTTCTTCTTTGATATGAGCCCCACTCAATACAATGTCTTGCCTTCGCTCAGCATCAGCTTGGCCAACCCTGGGTCCAACAGAAGATTATTTCAAGAGCAAGTCAGACCCTTTCTACAATTCTGTGTAGGACAATACATCCCAGAAATATCCAGAAAAAAAGCCTAAACTATTAAGACTATCCTTCAAGTTTAAAGGCTTGAACTAGCACTTAACTCTGTGTTACAGAGAACTTAGCAGATTTAACATGAATTGGAAGGTAACAGCTTGACAAAACAAAAGAGTAGTTTTCTCTCTCTCAAAACATGTAATTTAAAGAGAGAATTGAAATGTTAAACACTTCTGGATTTAATGTGTTTCCATCCCTCTTGTGTACCCCCTTCTCCCTTTAGCAAAGGAATGCAGAAGGAAAAAAAAAAACCAAAAGTGACAGGAACTTCCAGCGGTGCATTTCAGCTGGCATACAGTGATCATCCCTTCCAATAATCTCCATCTGCACTTTAACAAAAAAGCAAAAATGGCTCAGGAGACTCTTGCTGAATAATTTGATTCCACAAGCAGTTTCATCCAGTCTCCAGACAGTGAGAGGTTGGCTGTATCCCTGGAGCGTGAAGATTTATCTCCATTCTGAACTCAAATATTTGAGCGATTGTAGATACGGACAACTTAATTTTCAGTCCTAATGTTTATGAACTTCTTGCTCTACTTATTACTCTACACATTTCTGATGCCAGCTAGCTAGGCTCAAAACTTATAATGATTTCTTAAGCCCTAAGCTACTCTCATCATTCTGTATGAGTTTGATACTCTTTTTAGTAGGCCCAATGCATATTAGAGTAGTACCATACAACAGCACCTGTTTGTGTACTCTTCTCCATGTGTTCCCCAGCAATGTACAAACTAAGCAACCAAACATGCCTTAGCGCTCCAAAGACAACAAAACCCACCTCTCTTCTTCCAGATGTCTTGACAACAAGTTTTGGAATAAAATCTGTTTTGACTTTGAAATCTGGCAATTAAATTTAATCTCATATATGCAAATGCAGAATACATGAATTGTGCAGAGGCATGGTGTGGTGGTGCATTTCCGCCCCCATCCTGGGCCACTCCACAATCTCAGAAACTCCTGTTAAACCTTGGCCTTGGTGTAATGAGTCAGTCGGTGAAGCGTCCCTTTACTGTATCAGGAACTCTTGCATAGCTGAGGCTGGGGAATGTACCGATCGTACCAGAAACTTCCGCTGCCTGGCCCAAGTGGAGGACGAGAGCGGGGATAATTGTCACCCCCTGATACCCTTATCTGAGTCGTAGCTCAAGTGGAACGATACCATTGTTACTGAAACCTTGAGAGTTTTGACAGATGACTAAAGTCAATCATCTTGCAACCCTATAAACAGCGGTCCCAAGCGAGGCCCTTYGAGCTTTCCTGGACCACAGCAGGCTGCGCCCAGAATCTGCCTCTGAGTGGAACGCTTCTCAGAGTTCGCAAACTCTTGAGTTTGCGATATTCGGAGGACCGTTGCCGACTGGCATGGGACCTGGGCTGCAACACTCCTCGGCCGAAACACTCCTCGAGGCTCAACCCTTCGCTCATTGAGAAATGCCAAGACATTTGACGTATTTCACTGAACTCGAGGGGAATTTTGAACAGATATACCTTTGTACATTTATCTATTTTTTGTGTCTGTGTGCGTGTGTGTGTGTGAGAATTGATGGAGGTACCCGCTGGCAAATACAGTCTACTAAAATCTTATGATCTATCTCAAGATTGGGAATGAACCTTAGACTGCTGCTAAAACACATATAATCCTTTAGACATAAACCATTGACCAGGTCTGAGATTAGGGGTAGATCCAGCCGCACCTAGACTCCTCTCTGAGAAGGAGTTTAGAAAGCAAGGGGGTCTACTCTGAACCTCATGACTCAACAGGAGGGTTTCCTTATTCCTTATATTTCTCCCATTAGATATAAACCACTGACCAAGCCTGGGACTAGGGGTGGATCTGGCCGGGTCTACTCTGAATCTCATGACTCAACGGGAGGGTCTCCTTACCCTTTTTTGTATTAGACATAAACCGTCGTCCAAGTCTGAGACTAAGATTGGATCCAGCTAGGTCTTCTCTGAACCTCGTGACTCAATGGGAGAGTATCCCTTAACCTTTTCATCCTTGGCCTCTGTGTAAGTCATTCCAACTCGATTCTAACACGATATCCTGGTTTCGGCTGGGATAGAGTTAATTTTCTTCCTAGTAGCTGGTATAGCGCTGTGTTTTGGATTTAGTATGAGAATAAGGTTGGTAACACACTGATGTTTTAGTTGTTGCTAAGTAGTGTTTACATTGGTCAAGGACTTTTCAGGTTCCAATGCTCTTTTCCTTTGTATGCTTCATCCATGTAGTAAGTGACAGAGTGAACCTTGCCATTGAACTCAACATGTTAAGTCACGCTTTTATAAATCTCTATTAAAATCACTTTCTGTTAATACCTTCGGCAGTGATTCTTTTAGCGGCCTCTAAACTACTCATTTGCGACACATGGATAAGAGTTTATTTAATAATAAAGTGAACACTCATCCATATTCCGGCTGCTTTTATCAAGTACGATGGTTTTCAATCCTCCACTCATCAACATCTCAAAGGCATTTTCAGTAAGTTTTGTTACTTTCGTTTTCCTATGTCTTAAAAGGGATATCATGCTTTCTTTTACTGTCCAGGTGTAGTAACGAACTTCTCATAAAGCTGAGTGACTGCACACATTACTTCTAAAGCACAAAATCAACTTAAAAGAAAATGCATTTCTGTACTTTTTTCCACCTACAGCAATCTCATGCTTCATTTGCACCTGCAAGCTGAACAGCTCAAGGCACAATTATTATTTATGGTGTCTCCAGCATGGGGATTTAAGCAAGCAAAGAAGCAGACTTCAGAGCACATTAGCACCAATCCTCACCTAGTAATACCATCTTTGATGTAGTAAAGCAGACATTCAGACATGAGTGGATCTTCATTAAGGTTTACAAGATGAGGAGTCTGAAAGAAAAAAAAAGAAAAGTTAATTAAGAACTGAGGACCTACTTTCAGGCTCCTTCCCACAGCTGTGGAGGATGTATATTAATCCAGCAGTTTTGCTATGTATATCAAGGTTATTCCATAATGCATTTTTTCAAATACAACCTCCTGCAGTACTGAAGAGCATCATAAAGTAACAGCAGAAGTACAGCTCAGATTGCTTAGTTATCTGAAATATCAATCAATAGAGGGAATAAAGGCTTCAGCTGGAAAAAGAAAAAGATTCTTTGTAAAGTCTCTGTAAACTTTGAGAAGGGAAGTCCAACAGCTGAAAAGGTTGCTTCAGTAAATTTTGAAACTGATGTAGAATCAGCTTTGGCTTTTCTTGGGCAATACAGGTCAGGTGATCATTTGGCAAAGTCTGTTAACGTCAAAAGAAAATCTAAAACTACCAACACTCTCTGATACAAACAGCTAAAAAACTCTTCATCTAAAGTTCTTCTAAATTTAAATCCACTACGGTTACTAAACCAACCTTCTTTGGTGAAAAAACCCCATTGGAATCAGCAAACAAGTCACAAGGCCTTGGTGTGAAAATCTAGCCAGTAAGATAGCAGTAAGCACAAGCACAAAAGAAAAGGCAAAAATGGTTAAACAGAATTAAAGAAGAAAGATGATACACAAGAAATAGAACTGTTAGTAAGCCACTTGTCCCTTTGTCACCCTCAAATAGAATAAATTCAGCAGAAGGAAATAAATTTGGCTAAGATTCCTTGGGAACATTGCTTCCATCAACTTATTCTAGCTGCAAGAAAGTTTACTTAAGAGAGATGTTAACAGCATTCAGTTTTCAGAAGCTCAAAAATTACTGGATGTTCACAATGAAATTTGTCTTTGAACGAAGTCGTCTGTCTGTCAATTGGCCAATGGAAGACTTAACTATGAAGACAAAAAAAGGGGGGAAAAACAAGACACCTTTTTCACCCCTAAAAATATAGGGGGCACCTAAAACCACAGCTGAAGATGTCCCATGCCGTCATCACTAATCACTGCATTCAAATCAACATTTGGAGCTGTATAAAGCTCTTAAATCAAGAGAAAACTGGAGAGAAACCAAATCCCAGACACAGTCAACTGCTGTAACACGACTATGACTTCTATCACTTGGACACTTCAAAAATAATGCTGTACCCTATGCATACATGTTTTAGCATCTGAGTTCATTTACTACATTAAATCAAAGTCTGAATGGGTCTTTCACAGGCAACAGAGAGCTTTGTAAGAAACAAAGCTCAACAACTTGAAAGATGATGCTAGCAAAACTGACTATTCACTCATTCTGAGCTCTGTTATTCATCCACAGACAGTTATGTCTTCAACTTTCTCCTGTACAGCATTCCTCAAGCATGACCTGAAGGATCTTCCCTGCTCCCATCTTTGATGGCAGCATGAGCAATCAAATGTCCACAACCCATTCGAAGAAGTTCCCTGCCATCAAAGGCAAAACTGGTAGATACAGCAATGATTGCACAAATGTGACACCTTTTAATTCGTGAAATGGGCAAAATTTACCTTACAGAGTTCAATTTACAGCTCAGCTGGTAAAAACACAGTGCTGTCCTAGTAGCATATGATTAGATATACACTGGTACTTCAGAAGTCTAAAGTCTTTATAAAAAGAACTTCAGATTTGCTATCTACATCTCCTAAATTTTCACAACAGCAGCCACAGTTACTAGAAGGAGAACTAATGAAACTGAAGTGCAAGGATAGCAAGGAACAGAAGCAGACAGGACTAGGTCAGGAGTTTTACTTCTCCTAATAAATCCTAGATGGGTAAAAACAAATACTATCTATTACCAAAGCAACTACTTAATCCAGATGGCATTTATACACAAACCTGATCAGCTGAAAATGCACCAAAAGAGTCATCAAAAAGAGCTGAGGGCCTCTGAGGGAAAATCTAAAAGGACATGAGGATCCATAACATAAGAGAAAGAAATGTAAAGAACACTCAACGAACTAGCGTCTTTACAAACCTTAGGCACTTCTGGAGTAGATACCAAAAGCAAACCAGAGTTCCACCTACTCCGAACACAACAGTCTAATACTACTTTAAGTGAAGGATTAAACATTTTAACCAATTCTGCTGTCCTATATTTCTGTACAATGCCTCTAGATAGGTCCCCGTTTAACCTTAGATCAAGTTTGTTACACACTTGCACATGCAAGTTTCAGGCTAAAATATTACCCTATGCTTCCTTGTTCAAAGATTTTTGAGATACAGGAAAGTACGTTCTTTTCCTTGTACTTCTTCAGTAATTCTCCTTTAACCGCATAGATAGCTTCTTCACTAACTTGATCATTTTATATTTATAGAACTGATTTATGCCCTTTTCCTGCACAGTTCTGCTTCTTTCAAATTTCAGAAAATAGAACTATTGACATGTACTGAAAGAAATATTCCCCTCATCCCCTATGTTCAGTGGTTCATTAGATTACAATCCCTTTTTCCAAGGGGAAAAAGGATTAACAAACAAATTCAAAGAAGAGGACCTAAACAAGACGTCAAACTTTTCTGGGTACCTCAAAGAACAATAGGTAGAGTACATGAAGGTCACACACAGCTACTGCAGAAAATGGCAATAACAATCTAAGAGGCAGYATTGCTACCAAATCAACAAATATGCAAGGAGCTGCGAACACTTCTTGCAGCACAGATTTTTCTAAAGGAAGATATAAAAAAAGTTCAACCATTTTTTGATATCAGAAGTCTCCTCATGAACTTTTCACGCTGCTCCTATTTTGTCATTGTATTAGCATAGCACACGCTTCCCTACTTTAACGACCAATGGAAGCTACCACAGGCAATTCTTTCCACAGCTCCCTAAAAGCATTAAGTACTATGCTGCATCACTCACATGAGGAACAGCATCCAACTTCATTATTATGGGCAAAATAAATCCTTAGATGTAGAGTGTTTTGACAGATTCTAACACTAAAGCTATTTCCACAGAGATACTGTAAAAGGATCCAAGGGTCCAAACCTCACTTATGCTCTTCTCTATCTTACATGAATACAAGCTCTTGTGTGAACGGTAGCTCCCTCATCACCCTCTCCTCCCAGGTTGATCAGCCTTTTGGAGACATGATGCAATAGTTACCGATTTTCTCTACCTTTTTAGGTGAGAAGACTCCCAGTGTTCCTCCATCTTCCCGAATGGCAACTCCCATTTCTGCCAACAATGCCTCCCTGAGAGAGAAAAGCAAGATATTTACCATATTTTAGGCTTCTCAGACAAAATAAGGTCTCATGAAAGCCATGTAATGAAATACATTAGACTTTCAACCAGCCTATCCACTGACCATACAGCCAGGACTGTCACCACTTCATAACACAATAGGACAAGTTTCTAAACTTTAGTCCTAGAGTTTATAGGCCTGCAGAACAGCAACAGCAAAAGTTTTACAGAGCTTTAACAGCATTTTAGTGCAATAATGTATCACAAGATAAGTAAATTTTAGGACATTACATTCATTGCTTCTTTAAGGAAGGTTAAAGTCTGTTCTAAATTTAAATATTTAATTTAGGTAAAAGGAGCTACCACTATTCATTAATTTACAAAGACTTAACTGGCTCCTCCCGATCTAATATAGAAAGTACTCTCTCCTTCTTAAGACATAAAAAGGATTGTATTGGGTCAAACTGTTCATGTCACACAGTATTCTTGGCTTTCAAAGCACAACAGTGACACCAACACAGAAGAACGAGAACATGGCAAACACTGTGATATTTTCCCCAAAGTATTCTCACAGTCTCCCAACTTCTTCCTAAGGAATTTCCAGAATTAGTGGCAGTATTTCCTTTAAACACCTATCCAAAGTGTTTTTGATGTTGTTTTTTGAGATTTTGTCATCTTTTTTTTTTTTTTTTTTAATTCAACTCCTATAGCATCATCAACATCATGCAGTAAAGACTTCCACAGCTTACCTATGCATTGTGAGAACTTCCTATTTGTTTCAAATCACCTGTTAGCCTTTAAGTCCCTTAGCGCTGTCAGTGAATAATCAATCTCTATCCACTTTCTTCATATACCTCTCATGATTTTATGGACTGCTCAGTCACACCGTTTCCAGGCAAAGATGTTCCCCTTACATATTTTGCAAGCTTTTACTATTCTAATAAGTAATGCTCTGGTTGCACCCACTTTCTGACAATTATTAAGCATCTGTCTTGTTGCTCTAAGACACAATTCAAAGCAAAGCTGGAAAGCTGGAGCTGTTTCATAATTTTAGATACTCCGGTACTAAAAACTTATTTTTTTCTGCTTAATTTTAGGGCCAGAATTTTTGGAATGTAAAAGAATGGTGGAAGGGGGAAGAAAGAGACCAGGACTCCATGCTGCTTCACAGCAGAACCCAATGTAGGCGCTTAGGATGTTACCTGAATTACAACGGTCAACACTTTAACTGTAGGAAATATAGCAAAGAATACAGCTTTCTCTCAGCATTGCCCCTACTGTTACATATAACACAAAGGTCAGCAGAATTATCACTAAGCACTATTCTGCTGTTCCATTGCTTTTGAACAGAGTAACATTCTCCATTTTCCACACTTCTTTTTCTAGAGACCATCCACATTTACAGCACTTCCGATTCCTGACCTTTCCATCCTAATGGCCTCAGTTTTCCTCAGCTTCTCTTCCCATGTTTCATTCAGCTCTGCAATGATCTTCTCAGATTCCTGTGTGAAAATCCCAGAAGCTGTTTTACAATTCTTCTCAAAGTTCTTTACATAATACACAAAGAAATTAAAGTTTGTGCTCAGTTCTAGACCTCAAATTAATTTTGAATATAAAAAGTACTCTCAGCACTTCAAACTCTAAGTTGTCTTCCTTAATTTTTAAAAGGGTAAATAGCCTTGAAGGCAAGCTGAGAAGAAAAGACAACTTCATATCTAACCACAGTCAGACTTGAATTTGAACCCCCTACGTTTTTTTTCCCCCTTTCTTTTTTTTTTTTTTTTTTTAAAAAAAAAATCTGATTTACAGACATCATTCAGTAACTGGATGCCAAGGAACTGCAGAGACCACACTGTTATTTCCATGGCAACAGCGGGTTTCCAATAGGAAAGGGATACGCAGTGTGTGTTCCAGCCCATTCCAATCCCTGTGGCAGTGTCTCATGGACAAGACATGAGAATGAAGCATAGATTCAACACAGCCAGCTCTCCCCACTCATCCACCCATGGAGATTGGGGGGGGGCTTTCATAAAAATTAAGAAATACTTCACTGTAATGCACTTTTGATGCGGTTCAATTCTATGCAGAATTGGGACAAGGCCGCTATTGTCTGGATAAAGCATGCTATTCTGTGTGCTTCACATTTTAATCTGTGGGGGCTGGGCAAATACAACAGTGGCAGGATTATTCTTCCTCCTTTTTTCAACGTTGGGGTAATTTGGTTTTCTGAAAGCTGAGTGCATTTGCTAGTCAGACTTTGTCCGCACTAGTGCTGACCAGGCCTCCTGAAGTCTATACTTATGATCAAATTTTCCATAATTACTACTGCATCAGAGGACTTGTAAACAGGAATCAAGATTTTCATTTATAATTTAGTTGTAGCCCCAGGCTACAATTAAACCTAAATAATCCTAACAGGAAAGGCTGTGCATGAACCCAGTTTCTAGCCCACCACAGCTAAGTGCCCTTTTCAAGGTGCAAGTACATTTCAGACAACGTCCTACAGAAACAGTAGCATACTGGATGTATTTATGAAGGAAAGTTCTCCCAGGTTCACTGCTATTTAGCCTTGGAAAAGACCAAAATAATAGCCTCCTTAATCTACAGGGATACCCACCTTCAAACGTTCAATTGCCTCTTCTCCTCCAGGTGTTGACATGATTCTTTCCTGTATACTGGACACAGATGTTAAGCCCACCTGACTACTGAGAGAGCAGGAGGATGGAGATGCAGTGAGGGACCCCATGGAGGCTGTGGAAAAATTGCCAGGACGTTGATTCTCGGAGGCTAGCAAGTATCTATGTTTATTGTTCTGAAAATCTTTCAAATCTGGGAGAGAGACACACAGACAGAGGGAAGGCAGAAAGACGGGAAAAAAGGAAAATAGGAAGAGGGAAGGAAGAAGAAAAAGGAAAGGAAGGAAATACCAGTGTAAGAGGAAAGCATTTAAGCAGCAACAAGACAAGTTTTGCAATTTTTAGATGGCAGTTCTGAAACAAATCTTTTAATATTAGTATCCATAACATAACGATAACTCAGTTCAGTCCCTGAGGATTATTAGTAAACCACTTGGATCAAAAAAGCTTGAAAAAATAAATTACACACTTGCCAAAAAATAAACCATCCTATTCCTAACTGAACACTAAACTGAGCACCATGGAGCTCAGACCAGGAGCAGATTCAGTTCCTCATGAGACCAGTGACATTTTGGGCTGAAGTCTGAATAGACACCAACCCCTTAAACTCAGCAAAACATTCTCTTCCAGACTCCTTTAATTTAAAATGATGATTAAGTAAATCTTTATCATCACAGCAGTGGTTCTGCTGCTGAACCACCCAGACCACAAGGACAAAGAACTACCTCTCCTTAAATTCTCACAGGAGAGTATGTAAATCACCTGTCAGTCCATGACAGGGAGAAGAGAACACAAGTTCACAATAACATCATTATGTTACTTCTTCACCCTCCTTATCTGAAAAATGGAAATCTAAGATACCTGATCAGTGAAATACCTGATAAGGCTCTCATACTTCAGAAGATGCTTTAAAGCTTTTTGGTCTTAGTTTAGATGAAGAAGGCCTTAAAAAACCCCAAAATTTAATACAGCAGCTTTTGTAGCCTGAAAACGTGGAGGCCTGAAAACGTGGAGGCCTGAAAACGTGGAGGCCTGAAAGATGCCTCCTTGAAAGACAGAAAACAAAGAAAAGGTGCGTGAATGATTTAAGAACAAATATCCAAAGGCAATTTATTTTAATCTAACTTAGCTTCTGTATGTCTAAAACATACCCTCAGAATAATCACACACAAAAAAAAAAAAAAAAAATCTTCCAACATGGAAATATCAGACAACTAAATAGCTCAGTTTTAATAATTTTGATAGTTTTAAATTCTATTTCAAAAACAAATCCTTTAAAATAAGTATCCTTAGGAAAGAAACAGGTCAAATCAGACCTTGCAAGTTATAAACAAGGGCTTCACACTTACAAAAATGAGATGCTCACCCAGACATTGCATAAATTTCCATGTCCTCCTACATCTCTACTCCTATCCTGAACAATTCTGCTATTGTCAGCCTTATGCCCTAGTTCACTCCACATTCAACCTGCTGTTTCAGCCTCATGAAACTGATCAAGTCAGTTTGAAAACCACCATCTGCAAATACAGGAAGCAGGGGTGGAAGTTTAACAGAAGAAAAGCAGGTTAAGGAAAGGGAATGCCATCAGGATGGGGAAAGCAGGCATGACAGAGCAGGGAGAATGAAGTCTTGAAAGGCCAATAGACACATGCACTCCTGAAGACAAAGGAAGTGGCACTTGCAATAGCTTTCACAGCTGCTGTGACCACAGAGAACCAAAACCCTCAGCATCATGCACGCTTCTCCTGGAGGCTGCAGCTTTCACACGGATGACATATGCACACGCTGGAAGCAGCATCAGAATGTAAGACAAGGCCAGGATGAGTCTTTACACCACCAGTAGCTTTAATTTTAGGAAATTTCAGACAGATCTCTTCCTGTTGATAATGTTTGAGTGAGGGTGAAGAAGACTGACTGAAAGAGTTTTAGAAGTCTACCAACCCAAAATTTACACAGAATACATTTCTCTTGCAATGGACTATGTATATTTCCCTTTCATAGAAGCAAACAGTAAAACAGAAATAAAATGCTATTTGCTGACTGTTTTTAACCCTATTAAGTTAATCATCTGCAACCAAGCATTTGAGCTCAAATAAGAGACCTTCATCAGTATAAGATGTCCAACTTTTTTTTTTCTTCCCTTTTTTTTTTTTTTAAAGAGACTATACAGAATAAATAAATCTCAGTCTCCAGGAGGAACTGATAACATTTCATCTTGAGTTAATCAATTGACACATTTAAAACAAATACTTCTAGGCGGAAAAGAGACGTTAAAAGGCCAGGAAGCTAGGTGAGCAGAAGTTGTTTCAACTTAGTAACTTGAGAAAGATTTGAAAAAAAGATTTTCTAGTTCGAATCTAAACTGTTGACTGTCTTGAAAACAGACTAAAGAATTACCACTCTCCCTTCTATATTCTGCCAGAAAGAAAGCAATTAACATATGTTGCATGTTAAACTTTGCACTTTTTTTTGACTGTCGACTCAATCTAAGAAATGCTGGTTAAGCTAGTTTCCATGAAACTGCATTGCATTCCACAGTGAGTGTTCTGTCTGGGATTTCCCTGTGAGAAATGCTGGCATGCAAAGCTCAGTTAAAAGCTGACCCAGAGAAAGCAGGTTAAAGAGAACCACACAATACACACATTTGCCTCCACTTCCAGAGTATTCATCTCCCATTGGATCAACTGAAAGGAAGCAGGAGGGAAAATACAAGAAGGATCAAAATTGAAGGTTCACCAGCGACACAGGAAGGGAAAAGAATACTACTTGATCTTTAAAGAAACAAAACACAGTTTTCAGTAACACATAGTTTTTTCAGTTTTGATTTAGAACCAAAAAACAGACTGTACCAAGCATGAAAACACCTGCATTTCATTGTCTTCTGGCCCCATTCTCTTGAAAACAAGCAAACAAAAAGGTAAATACGTTACACATCTTTAAGCAGTCTGTGTCTAAGTGAGGAGTTCTGCTTCACAGGCAAATAAGCTCTGACAAATCAGAAACTGGTGTAACAGTCACTTTTTTGTTGTTGTTGTTTTTGTTTTTAAGTCAAAGAATCTTTTAATCCACTGGAATACATTCTGGGTTTTTATGGGCATCTCCTTCACTAGGAATTAAATCACTGTTCATATTATAAGAGAATGTAGCAGCTAAAATTTTAGTTTATTTGCCTTGTTTGGAATGAAGACAAGGAAATAATTCAGGCACAAGTTTGTTCTGGTGCTTTAAGAGGTTGCTGGCAAAGCAAATCAGTACAATGCTGCTCTGCCAACCTAACTCAAAATCTCGCCCCAAAAGAATTCATTATTTATTCACAAGCAGCTGTTTCATAGCTAGTTATTTTGAGATGACAAATGGTTTTTCACTGAGGACATTGTCTAACAGGAATTAGCCACCATTTTCTTTTCTGAGCAAGATGGCATTGAAGCCAGGTATCAACTACTAACCTTAACCCTTTAAGGAGGAAGAAAAGATGCTTTCTTTCTCAGTATGAAATTAAGTTTCTATATCTCAACTATCCTCCTTTTATTGGCAGCCAGACAAAAAGCCCTCCACAACTCACCAGGGCAAGTCTTGAATGTGTATGTTCTATTACAAAAAATCATTTCTACAGTAATAGGAAACTCAATCTCCGTGTTTTTCCTTGAGAGTTTGAAGGTGGCCTACCAACTCTACAGACAATCCTAGGATGGGTTGTTTAAAGACAGAAGAGGCTACCATTTCTAAAACCATGTTCAAAATTTAATATCAGCACCTACATTTAACTTCCATGTTTTAAACCCCTTTCTCTCACAGGCCCAGCTCTCCCTCCTCCGTTAGAGAGACCAACCTCAAGATGGTAAGGTCTGTTTAATCCACTTACTGTCAATAATATCTCCCAGCCCTTGGGCACGCAGGAGATCCTTAAGCCTTGTCACCTCCTCCTTCAGCTCACGCACCAGCTTGGCATTGGGATCTTCATTGATAACAGCATTGCATTTAATCTGTTTTGCACGATCAGCATATCTGGAACCAGACCAAAAAAATAAAACCTTATAATGAACATGTAAGTGCTTATCTGCAACACAGGAATGCAGCAATATAGGAGACATTTAGCTTGCAGCTGTATGTTAGAAGAGAATCCTAGATTATATTCAACCATGCTTTTGAATTCTTACTTAATACAGGGTATTGCTGCAAAAAAGACAAGTCCTATTCAAGATGGATTAACAAGGTACATCATATGTACAACAGACAACATTTTTTTTCTTTCTTCAGTGCTTTGAAGCCTCAGCTTGACTAATAAGCTCAATTTTAGGGACCACACTGGAAAAGAACATACGAACATGAGAAAATGAGTTTGATTTTTCAAGTTAAGAGTAGGCAATAAATCCCTAGCTCCCTATTCACGTGCAATAGATTGGTTTTCCTCTTTCAGGGTAATTGAGTTCTTGCCAGTATAGAGTCTTCTTCCCCACAGATTTTCTCAAAGTATAATAACCCAAAGGTTTGAAGGATAGAATGTGGCCATTAGAGCTAACAGCTACCCATATCCGTCTCAGATAAAAAGAAAGTACCTTAAAGTGCTCAAAGTTTCATCATAGTTTATGTCTGCCGGACTCAAAGCAGCAACCATCGCAGTTCTGGAGTTACCACCTATAATGAACAGGCAAGATTTTAGATGAAACTAGTGCACAATCTAGGCACTAATTACCTACTAAATATCAGTATTTTCAACAAATTATAGAATTCAATTATATTCTGCATTACTAAGGGACATACAAAAATACATATGTAACTTTAACAAAGGGTGGAACTCTATGACTCAGATTTGACTACTAAAAATATTTAACCTTATACTTGATACAAATTTAAGTTAAGTGAGTTAAAAGCTGTCAGAAAAATTCAGTGACAATTTCTTTCCATATTGGCACAGGCAAATCAGCCATACCTAGATTTTCTCGAAGAAGCCATGTTAGTACGGAATCCCTGTATGGTATAAAGTCTGTCTTCTTCTTTTTTTTACTCTACAAAAAAAGAACACACTACTGAAAAATAGACATCGAATGGAAAATTCACGTTTAAGACATAAAAATCATCGTATAGGTATTAAAAGAACCACAACAACATATATACGTGCTATCTAAACAGCGGGGTGGCTCATCCTCAGTTGTACAAGTGATTATTGAGTTTGATATTAGAGGACACACAACATATTCAGACATCTAAACAGACGACGATAAACAGTCCAGAGAATTCCCTTGAAGCGCTACCTTCAGAAAGGTTTTCTGTGTATGAAGAAACACAGTTTTCTGTGTTCTAACACCAATCCAAGAGAATTTAAGCAGTAAACCTTATCCATTCAGGGGGAGATTCAATTTTCCTTTGCTAGAAAAGTTACAGCTTTTTAGAGCAGTCAAAAGTCAACTACAGGAGATTCCACAGCTACAGAGATACAGGTGCACATGTGAAAGGACAACTAGCCAATCTTCCTGTGTTTCTGAAAGCAGTTATTAGGAAACTTGAGGACAGAAAAGGTGAGAGTACTTGGACACTGAAATTAGAAGTATGAGTAGAAAGGAGGTAGTTTTAGGGGGGTTTTGTGCGTTTTTATTTTGGTTTAAAAAAAAAAAAAAACCACAAACAAAAAAGGCAACAACCTTATAGAGACTACTCAAACCAAAGCACAAGGCCACAAGACAGGTGCCCAAGCATTTAAGTACTTTGCCCCAAAATCAGTAGTGACAAGTGTAGAACTTCCACACAAGAGAAGGGAGCCCTCTCAGCACCTTTGGCAGACTTCCCTCCAAATTTCATTTTAAAGGCTTTCCCTAGCTGCTTTATTTGGTCTAAAAGAAACAATGATTAACTTCAAAAGCTCTGTAACAGAATGTGAATCTTGGGTCATCCGTTTACTTACACAAATAGCTAGTAGGCAAACATCTCGCTTCAAGAGATGCCAAAAGTTTAACTCCACACAGGATACGGCTTTGCAATAAAAGGCCTGATGGCCTGATTATAATTTATGTGAAACTCCTCTTAACACTCAAGAGGTGCTTAAAATGTGAGTGTTAGTCTTGCAATAGTTCTATTGTCTCTTGCCAAAGGTGAGTAACCTTACAATGGACAAGTAAAATTACTAAGGGCAGGTAAGCACCAGATGCTAAAGCTGAAAACTAGAATTGACTATCTCCTACAATCCATCAAATGGGGTAAAGAAAAAAACATGGAGAGTAGAAGAATGAAAGCAAAGACAAAGTTATCCCTACTAAAAGTAAATATTCCCAAGGTAAGTCAGCAAATCAGGAGCAGGGATGCAATAAAAGAATATACCTAAATACATACTTAAATGTGTACTTTCCATTAATTTATCCCCAACCTTAGAACATTTTTAAATTTTAGTACTGATAATTCTCAGGCTTCATGACTATAATTTACAGTCACAGGAATTTCTCAAAGACCTGGCATAAAAGATCCCCACTCTTTGATTCCAAAGTGAAGAGAATACAATCTTACACTCAGGCAAAAAAGACACCATCCACTACTACTCAGACCATCATACCTTGTTGGTGCAGTTATCCTAAGTTGAAAGCGTTAAACAAAGAGGAAGAAGATACAAGATGAGCTTCTTAACATAGCTTTATATATAATTTCCATGTTATCTTGGATAGTATTTTCTTTTCTTGAGAAGCCCAATGAATGAGAATAGTTTTCATTAAAAAAAAAAAAAAAAAAAAAATCTAAAAAGCACTTAAGTATATTTAACCTGTCCAAGCTGTTGAGAACTCACTTTCAAAAGGAACAGCAATAATTTTTGTTGTTGTTGTTGGTTTTTTTTAAATAGTAATTGAGTATAAAAGTAAAAGACAAAGTACTTCTCTAATCCTACAACATAACGTCTGGATCAACATATGCTCACTCAACTCAACACATTATTAAGTCTTGCCATGGCAAAAAAAGCCAGTGATAATCAAATTATTACACTGGTATTGCTAAAATTTTTAACAACAAAGCTGCAGTTAGTTTTCTAAAGTCATTCTTTCAAATAAAAATAAAATTACTGCTCTGCAGAACTAAAAGCTTGCTACGTGAACATGTCTTCTACAAAAATGCAGGCTTCTTGTGCAAGGCTTCTTCACAGCTAAATAAACCAATGCTTCAATCTATCGACAAATAAAGTTTCTACCAGCCTGCGTGACATTCACAGAATACTATCAACACTATTCATCTATCAAAATATACACAGCTAATTTGGCTGAGAATGCTAGGCCAAGAACAGCGAATGATTCTGCTGTACTCCATGGGTAAATGCTCTACTTACCACTTCGGCCAATGCTGAAATAACTTTGCCCAGAGTTGTGAGAGACTTGTTTATATTTGCTCCTTCCTGAGAAAACAGAATCCAGTATTATATGGTAATTAAAATTGTTCAACCATGAACCTCTGTAGGTTAAATGAGACAAATGTCACATCCATGATCGGGGGGGGGAGGAGGGGGGAAGTCTTCAGTTTTGCAACTATTTTTTCCATATTTATAATAGCAATCCTTTCTTTTCCTTATTATTTGTCAAGCAAAGACTCCACATGGTGCTTGTGCACCCACTTCCCTTTCTTTCCCCATACATCAATGGCCCAATACCTTTAATCGGGTTCCTTTGGCACCAGTTGAATCAGCTCGCTCACTCCCAGCTAGATCCACAAGGCTAATCTTGCTGACCTGAAAAGAGAAAGCACATTAACAACAAGAATTAGTTCTTGGTGAACTAGAGTAAGAACAAAACTTCAAAGAATTCTGTGGCATGACAAGAACTCTACTGTCTAAAAAAATCACGATAGTGTGCTTAAAACTACAGTCAAACAAAGTTTTCACAAGCAATTAGCTTGATGCTGTTATCTTATGGGTAAGAAGTGTCTAGGATTATGCTCTGTTTTAAGTATCACTATACTCTAAAATACCTAAAAAGAGAGAATGAGGTCTCACATAAACAGAGCAGAACAGAAGTCAAAAGAAATTAAGTGTTACTGCTACAGACAACACAAGAATCTCAAAGGAAGAGAAACTTAATGTTTCATCCTGACTCTAGCGACGCCAACAATAAAGCACTGGCCTAACTAAAGCTACAGACTGCATGTCAGTTAATGATAATTTTACAGGGTCTTATCATTTTGGGGGGCAGGGGCATTTTCAATACATTAATTTTTTCAGATCTGTCCACAGTAGTCAGTTCAGAAATATGAACGTTACCTGTATTTAGCTACTTTTGCATGCAGAGCCTCTATTTCAGAGTAATAAAAGCCAGAAAACTGTTCCATGCTAAACAGCATACCTCCTTTTAACATGCAAATTCCAGAAAGTGCCTAAGTCTCACTCATCCCAATTCCTGTGCCCAAAGAAAAGAACTAACGAGGCAAATATTTTGCCCTGACAAGCAAAAACACAGAAAGTTTGGGGAACAAGACTGGGGAAGATTAACTACTTCTACTTCATATATCCCTCCCCATAGAACCTAGTCCTTAAGTCCGTATTTTTCCCACACCTATATATTCTCCTCCTGCACCTATTCCCCATTTGGTTGCTTTTAGAATCACAATCAAACAAAATCCCGAAGAAATAAAAGGGCTCTGTCAAGGCGCACAGCAAGTTTACCCTTAAACAAAACACCAGAAAAAACAATTAATTCTCATTTTCTCATCATACTGCCAATAAGAATACGTCACTGCAGGGAATATTTGTGAAAAACAGTCAGAAAGCCACTTCTTATCTGTAACATACCTTCTCTGTGGAAAGATCAGTTTCTGTGTCATGTTTCTTCTGAGTAAAGACAATTGTAAACACAGCATGAGAGCGACTGCTGGTTTCATTCATGTTGGTAGCTGCCACAGTCCTAAAGTATGAACAGATATAAACATATTTAGAAAACAGTAGCCTCTATGTTGCAGGTACAACTTCCTGCAGGGCTGAATGCAGCTGTAGAGGAATGAGACCAAGAGGCTGTACAGTTGATGTTCTGCCCTGTAACCAAGACCAAGCCACACCGAATACCATTAACAAACCCTTTGATTTTTCACTCCTGAATTACTTCCATCTTCATCACAGTTTAAACAGAGCTTCCTTAATCTGTGTACTCAACAATCTACCTTACACTCAAACACACAAGAAAATGCGAGCGGCATTTACGTCAGTCTTTCCCACACATTGTTAAATGGAGCCTACAGCTGACATGAAAACAACTACTAATGAACCAGAACCTAAAGCTAGAAGGCCAACTTAAGTCCTGACAACTTGAATGAATGAAAGAGGAGACTGTGTTTACATGTTTGTTTATACCAATATAGTGATACAGTACACAACGAAGGCAGAACTAAAAGCCAGTATAATTATTTACMTACTTCATCTCAAGCCATTACAAGCTTTAAATATCTATACAGCAATTTGCAGCACTATTTCACCACACAAATCAATTTCAGCCTTTTAATAACATTGATCAGTGCTTATTTCAACAACACTCCTCATGTGACATGAGTTTTTTAATAAGTGCCAATGCATCACAAAAGATACTTTAAATTTGCTGCTATGCGCCACATATCCCCACAACAGAGATAAAAATATATAACACGCTACCATCACTAACCTGGCTTTGTTCCCAGCATCCATGAGGTCTGCAATGTCTGTATAAGATGTGACTGCTAACTTGGACAGATCTTCCACATATGGTCCAAGCAGAGGATGTTCTCGCACTCGCAAATTCCCTTTGTTCTTCGGGTTCAACAAGTCTCTGACTCTCTCACAGTAAATCTCCATGTAACTCACCTGAAAACAGGAATTTGCATGGACAATTTAGTGTTTCTTAAGGCCTCCTCTGCAATCAGCTCTGCAGCATTTCAGAGTGCCACTGGTAGAAACTCCCCCAGTCCACTACAGGAAAACTATAGGTGGGTGTCTCAGTTCATCTAACAGCCTGAGACAATGGCAGAAGGGAAGAAGAGTCACTAGTCTCATGCATCAGATCTCCAACATAAGCTGCAGGCCTTGCATCCATGTATAGATCCCTCAACCATTTCAAAAAACTTTGGTGTTTAATTAAAAATTATATACTTGAGTTCACAATCATTTTAACAGCTTTAATATGACACAGCAGCAAAACTATTTTTCTAAAGAGGCAAACAAGACAGATGGTAAAAGGAGTCTGCCTACAAGGAACCTCTCTTATGAACCTCCAAAGCAAACTTAAGAAGGGAAAAAATTAATTTATTTGTATGCAGAAGCAACTTTTGATTCTAAGCTGTACCCACGTCCTGCTGTATTCCTGAGTCATCAGTACAATTATTCAAACTACAGTAATCTTAAATCTGCACCCTTTGAAATAAATTATAAAGCTAAGATTATTTTAAAATGCATTCTTTAATTTTTATGTTTCTCATGGCACTAGGCTCATCCCAGTCCAACAGGTACTTAGCAGCTCCAGCAGTCAAGATATTAAACATTAAGTGAGACAGTACATTATTCACCTTCATTCTGTGGAAACAGTACAGATGTAAGCAGCAGTTTCAGAAACACAAAAAGATATCTTCAATCTCCAAATAAGCGCAATTCAGAAAAGTGAATTGTATATCCAAAACAGATCACAATACACTATTTATACACTTCCATCACAGTTTCTGTCTAGCTGTCTCCCTTCTCTTCTTATTTGTCAGATGTTCATTCTTTTGGATTTCCATTATAAGAGAGATTATTTCTCTCTCTCTCTTACATGSACAAATCTATGCTTGGAGACATAATCAGAACCATAAACAAGTACCAAATAGAAAAAAAATCATGAAAATGTGGGAATCTTCTCATTCACAAATCCTAAACATAATGCTCCTATGGCATTCAAGCATTAAGTCATCAAATGTTAACAAAATACAATTAAATGAAGCGTTACAATGCCACAGAACTAGTCATTTTCCAGTTCTGTAATTTAGAAGCAGTAATGATTGGAGTTCACATTTATTAGTAATAATCACATTTGACTTCTACCAGCTTTTTGGTCTTCCTTTCTTTCGAAGCCTGCAACATATTTGCATGTCAAGCCATTAAAACTGATCAGGGGAAAAAACAGTAAGAGAAAGAAAATACTGTTTCTGCGAAGCACCTGCTTTTATTTTATCAGCATCTTAATGCAGCATCAATAAAGCAGCACCTAAGCTCAGTTTGATGTCCAGCACACAGATATTCTTTGATCTCTCACCACACTCACCTCCACAGAATATGACATTTCTTCATTGCTGTTGTCATTGATTTTCTCAAACAGTTCTTCACATAGCTGAAAAGAGATTAAACCCAAGTCAGAAATTAGTCTTTGCTGAGTAGTAACAAGTAACAACTATAACATGTCATTAAATTGGCTTTAGAGTGAGGGTATGGGAAGGAAAAAAAAACCTATTACATCAACCACATACAGCCTCACTGGGAAGACACTTCATCTCAATTCTACACCACTATCATTCAATCTTATTTTATATAGTACCTCAACAATTGTTCTAAGTTTAATCAATATTACTATTCTGACTATAAAATTAGAAAAAGCCTATAATAACTAAAGTTGGAAGTAATAATTTTAGAAAGGAATTATTAAAATCCTTAATCCTCTCCTAGTCTCATAAAAACAATAGTCTGTTTATTCGGTGTGCTGAAGTTCCAGGATTCAGATTTAAATCAATAGGCAGAACTTAATTCAAAATTTGTTAACAGTATCTTCATATGAAAGATACTTTAACTATCAGCAGGCTACTGCTTCAAGAGTGCTTGTCTACAAGTAACTGAGAGACCTAAAATGAAGACAACAAAGGAAGAAGAAATGAACAGTGGGCAAGCCATAGATATGTATTTGGAGAGTAAAAAGCACGGGCACAGAGAGGAATAAGAGTAGAAGGAGGTTTCTGGAATAGATATCTACAAGCCACTGTATGGAAAAAAAACAGATTATGACTAATACAGGCAATTTTGAAAGTATACACTCTGAAGTACTCAGTCAACATATAGTTAAAATATCATGAAGTTTCACGCTAGGGACTGGCAGACAGGGAATTTTGCCAACACATAAGAATTTTATGTCAACAACCTATATTACTTGGAACATGATTGTGCTGTACCTTCTGTGTATGTGACAAGAAAGAGAACAGATTCAACAAGGTCTCCCTGAACAGATAATTCATTTTGCACCTTTATGAGAAGGCCTCCCAGTGAAATTGGAGGGAAATGATTTTGTTTTAAAACTGTAGTAGATAACAGGAGCATTATTAAATCTATAGGAGCATTATTAAGTTGGGGGTTTTTTAGGACAATGTTCAATTTATGTGTATTTGAGGTTTCAGAAAAACAAATAGGAATATCAAGATTACAACAAAAAGTTTTAGCATGAAGCTGCTGTCACAGATTTTCAGCTCATTTCACCTGTTACACTGTTACTTTATATTACTGTAATAAAACCAAAGTGCTTAGATATAACAATTCTGTCCTTCATCACATTAGCTCTTTCAACATTATTTTAAGCTAATCACCAGAACACTTGCTACCTATTTCAGCACATATGCCCATGCTATTAACAGAGAACAACGCTCTGTGTAGTCTGCTTCACACCTGTGGCACAGGGCCAATGTCACTGCAAACCTGTAGCAGAATGAGGACTCAAGCTGTTCAGCATATTTATTTATTGAAAACTGAAACCCAACCTCAGATTTCTATTTTGGGAATGGAGGAACGCACTATCTTCCAACAAACTTGGTCCACTGTCAGCGCCTACACACTAAGGAAGGCCTGCGCTTACAACAAGTACCACACAACCAACAGCTTACAGAACGCTAAATTCATGATGACAGCATAAATTGTTGCCAGCCAAAATTTCCTGTGGCGGTATCTTAACTTCTTCAAATTTTATGGCAAATGTCAAAAACAAATTTCAGAGGAGGGAAATAACACTGGGCTGTGCTTAGTTGCCCTAAATATTTTTTCCCAATGTTTTGATAGACTTCATTTCTTACCAAGATATATTATTCAGTTTTTAGCTTTGGGAAACTTGTTTCCACAAAAAGTTTCTGGCATGTTCATCAGTAATATCACCTTTGGAATTCCTGCTGAATACGAAGTGCTTAAGTGCTGTCCTAGCTAAAGTCAGAGAAGGAGACAAGAAACCCAGCGAATAAGACATCTTCAGTTTGTTCGTTGGGAAAGTGGAGAAACTGGATGCAGGAAAAATATACAGAGTGTATAGTACAACTAAAAAAAACAGTAACAGAGAGAAAATTACTTATAGTGCTCTTTTTTCCCCCCCAATAGATTTCTTCCACTTCAGAAGTAAGCTGTGGTTCTCCGTTAACTGTTATTGCAATATAAAAAGAGCGTATCAGCAAGCATGTGTCTGAACATGCTATAAAAACAAATCCCCTTTCTGGGTTCTGTTCTACCTGGGGGATTATGCCTGCTTGGCTCTCCTCCTGCTTGCCCATCATTGTGTAGGATTTCCCAGCTCCAGTTTGTCCATAGGCAAAAATGCATACATTGTAGCCCTCAAAGGCATGCAGCAACATCTCCTTCCCAATATCATTGTACACACGGCTCTGAGATGCAAAGCAGGGATCTTCAGGCTGAAAAGACATGAAAACAGCATAAATACAGTCTTATCCTATCATTCAAGTAATGTTTCAAAAAGCAACTGCGTTTTTTTCTACTTCTGTCTTGTGGGTCAATCCCTTAGGAAGAGGCAGATGTAGCACATTTTTACACACAGCTTTTTCCCAAGGCAATACCAGCTGGAGAAGAGCGACAATGACAACCCTTGCAGGACCACTCCRTCGCTGCTGAGGAAACAATCTGCACAAAGAAACCAACCAATTCTGTTTCGTGAACATTGTTGACACTACTGGAAAAGTTTTATGCAAGATCACCAACAAACCAGATTCAGGGTGTTTGGGAGGAGGGAGGTGGGGGGAGAAAAATCAGAAGTAGAGTTCAGAGAGTCAATACAAATGAATAAAGGGCTGGAAGCTACAAAAAACAGTGGCTGGTCTTGACAAGGGCTCTGAAGGGTAGCAGGGTGAAAAAAGAAGCAAAAAGTTGCTTAGGTTTATTTTGTTGGGGGGTTTTTTGTTTGTTTTTTGGGTTTKGGGTTTTTTTTTTGTTAAGATTAAAAGCGTTTAAACAAATCATTAAAATGACCAAGTTTTTCTTACAGCTGTCCGATTCCACTGCCTAATCCAACCCAGATTTCTATTTACAACCTCACTGGTGACTACAAAATCCCTAAGTATGTCAATACATATTTCAAATTAGCAAGTAGCTGAACCCGTCAAGGACAATGTATCAGAACATTTTTCTATGGCTAAACTGAAGGTTAGCAATAAAACTGAAATATAACATTAAAAAAAAAAAAAAAGCTACTTTAAAGCAATTTAGCCCAGTGATAAAACAAACAAAAAATCTACTGAGATGCATCCAGTGATAGAAATCTGTGTAAGGACAAAGCAAGTTATCACCTTCAAACACTCAACTGAAAAGTTAGTTACATTTTGAGAAGAGGCACCGCTGCACATGCAATGAAAAAAAAAAAAAAAAAAAAAAAATCACAAGTTACAGATGTCAAAAAGAATACACTTGCCAGATCAAGGCAAATACAGAACCTGCTCAAAACAAAACTTCATGAGTTGTAGAAATTAATTCTCCATTTTTTAAGCAGTGCATTTCAGGCACTCAGGCACTGTACTGATCAGACTCCAACATCCAGTTACAAGAGGCAATCCAAGATGCAGTCCCAGGCATGGTACAGGATACAAAAACACTGACAGAAAGCTGGATTCAGTGTATATGCTCTTTTTTCTGATGTCCTCTCTCAATTATTTAGGAAAGTCCCTGGTAAATATACTTGAAAAAATTATCATAGTAATGATACGCTGATGTTTTATGTTGCATAACCCAGAAAAGACTGCGCAGAACGCATCCCACTGAAACTTGATTTTGCAGGAGTATGTCACTACATTGTATGTGACTACGATACTCAATCTAGCATTCTCTCTCTTCCTGAAGTGTTGGATTTTAACATTACCTACTCCTGAAATCAAGACAAATTTAGYTATGCTAACATTCTAATGTTGGGCTCAAGGTTTTATCAGACCAGTTCTTTTCCTTGACGCTGCTTATCTGCTAGTTTTCAGGAATTATGTTCATAATGTTCCTCTGACTGATCCTGTAATCTACTTGCATGGCTGCTCTGGAAGATTCAGTAAAAGAGCTGCACAAATCCAAGTTTTTCATCATGAAAACAATCTTGTTGGCCACAGCTTTGCTCAGAAACATTAAGTCTTATTTGCAACATCCAAGTTACTAAAATTAATCTTAGTGAAATGCATTATTGCTTCTTTCTATATCTTTTGAGGTAATGAGGCAGGGGAGGGGTAGAGGGCAGAACAACACAGTTCTGCTGTAGAACAATTACTGGAAGTCAGCAAGACCTTAGCACCAATTCGCAGCAGGGTGGGGCAGAGGAGCTAGATGAGAGTTTATTGCTTTTGCAGCTATCAGAAACATGGATCACTACTCTGTCTTTTCCAGATGTGCCAAGGGAACCCAGACCACATCTCTCCTTGAACTGTAAGAACTTGAGCAACTCTCATTTGTCTAAGAGCAAAACTGAATTAACCATGGTTCACACGCATCCTTAAAATACTTAGAACAGAACATTGTTGGAGAATATTTTAAGTTGTCTTTCAAATATCCACAACTTGTTATCAAACTCCAGGAGCTTAGCTTTCTGCTCTCCCCCAAACAGGAAGAGGCAACATACAATGACAAGCTTTTAACCTGAATGAGGGTGAGAGAGAGAGTGCAGAAACATGTGACAGGGATGGCATGATCAGAAGAAGAGAATGCAGTTAAATCAAGCCAGTCAACAACAACAAAAAAATGCTTTTCTTGTAAAAGAACTTACCGATGTGTGGGACCAATAAGAGTAGTCGAAGCTGAAGGACTTTGGTGCTTCCTTAGGATTCTTTGGGTTGATAATACCTACAGGAAATAAAATTCAAACTCTTAGCTAACTTGCCATTTAGGAGCATAATTAATGAGCTTGCTGACCCTCAACTTAATCTGTGAATCTGAGTATTCACAGAGTTGCCACACTGCACAGAAGTAGTAAGATTGAAGTAATAGACTCACAGCTTCCTAACGCTATTTCTATAGGCCTTATTTGAAATAAGTCAAGGAAAAAAATTCCTAGAAGGAATGCTGCTGCTGAACAAAACTCTTCTGTTGGACAGAAAGCCAGAAGTAGGTCATCCTGGTCCCTTGGCTTTTAGAATGGGACAGGCTTTTAGGCGTTGGAAGGATATTAGCAAGAAGGAAGATCCGAAACACAGAGAGTTCAAAAATCCCTGGTGATTTCATAGCAGCACAACTCAAGCCTATTTTGAAGTACATGTTACACAGTACAAGAGCTCACTGCAGAAGGATTTTCTTTAAGAAGCTCAGTATTTTCAGGGCACGGAAGAAGATACAAAAAAAAGCTGGATCTACAGACATTTCAGGGATTATCTGCATAGTTTATTTCAATGTTCTTTTACACGCACAAAGCCTACAGACAATTTTTTAATAGGACTGACATTAATTGAACCAACCAAATTACTGGTAAATGTTCTTACTATATACAGCCACTGAATCCCGCAGTGACCCCCAACCAACTTGTGTACTTTTTCTCTTTGGAACGTCTGTATAACATACGATGGCTGTATGATGAAGTTTCACACACACACACACACACACACACACAAAGCCAGAATGAAAAAACGCTTGTGTATAGTTCCTATGTTACAGCCTTTATAAGTCCCATTCAAAAAGCTAACCTCCAATTGCCTTTTCTGCTCTTGCAATCCTTGACTTAATTTTCTTCCCAAGGTATTCATATATAAGAATCTAAGAATCTTCAGGTGAGTTAAGTCATTGAACACTTCACAAATACCAGAATAAATATGCTTTGCAAAAAAACCCGTTTTCTCTTCATATCAGTACATCTGTAAACTTTATGCTCTTTTCCTTTTCTCAGATCCTCTAATACTTTCAATATTTGACCCAGACATCCACATTCCCCACAATTATTGAAAGCTCCTCCAGATACCTTTTAGGTTGTTGGTTTTGGTTTTTGGTTTTGTTGGGGTTTTTGTTTGTTTGTTTTTTTGTTTTGTTTTTTTTTCTTTCCCAGCAACAAAACAGCTTCCTATAACCTTTGCCTGGGGGTAGTAATACACAATGGATTCAGCTGTCATTTTAATGGCATACAGAATGTCTGTAGTTTCTGTATTCCAAGGAGGGTAATTTATAAGCACAGCTCTTGCTGCAGAAGTGAATCTCTACTGCTTTCTTCTTTCCAGTACTACAGTGCTGGAAATACTTATATCTATTATCTCCAGCAGCTGTTTTCAACACCATCTGTGTAAGGAAGGACTGTAAAAAAGGCATACTCTTGAGGGTATCAAAATTAGATAAACCACCTTAGATTTACACATACCCATCTGCACATAAAGCAGCAATCTGCCTTTGGGAGTGATACACTAATTATGATACGTGCAAACAAAATCTACAAAGAAAGAAGCTATACAAAGGTAGTGACGGTCTTCTTGGGATGATTTACATCCTGATACCAGTCATCCTAAACAAAGGATGCTTATTTCTCACATATTCATGCCAGTTAGGCTATGCTTTGGGAGGCAGGGGCTTCTCCCTTCCCTTCTGGGATAAATAACAATTGTAACACCCACATCTCCTACCATTTCAAACATGAACTTAACATCACGTTGCACCGAAATCTCTGAAAACGTGGTTCCAGAATCCCCATTAAAATTAAATCACTCCTCTACCGGATGCTGCGTCCCTGAGCAGGGCTGTTGTCCAAACTTACAGTGTGGAGAAAAGATCACTGTCTGAATTGCAAATAGCAACAGTTGCTACTCTATTTCTTGTGGCCAACTCCATTTCACTTGGAGGCACCTTGTGCTGACATTCTTGCCTTATAAAAGCTGACAGACATGCAAAGCCAATGAATAATATGCCTTGCACCAGCACAGTATCAAATGGCAAAAGTGCCTGTGGCTTTGGATAGCAACATGGGCATCAACACGTAACAAACTGGTAACCTAAGCAATCATATATGGCTTTAGTTTCTCTTTACTAGTTTTGACCAAACAGCAGTACATCTACAGGACGCACTATTAAACCAGTTCTAAAGTTAAAGTGAATAAATAACAAATCCCAGAAGACAACTCCCCTGCCCCAAACTTAAATCAGTTCTCTCCTTTCAGTGTATTCCAGACTGCTACAATTCAACAACTTCTCATTTCTCATTCAATTATTTACTTCTTACCTTTCAGAGCTTTGATGTTAATGCCTTGTACCCGGAAGTTCCTACCCAAAAAAGCAGTACAAATAAAAACCAATCTCCACATTAGTTCAATGTAACAACCTTTGGGAATTAACAGCATTATTTTCTTCAATTGTTTTGGGCTATAAATTCAAGGGAAAGTAATCTAACCATTAAAAGCAGAAAAAAGCAGCAATAAATAGAACCCATTCCTATGTACTGTATAACACAATTCTAAGCAGATAAATGAAAAAACTGTACTGCCAGCACCTCTCCTGACAATATACATTCTGTTGCTTAATCTCAACAGCAAATCATTTTAACCCAAACTCTTGATACTACTCTTGTGACAGGAGTCATGGCTAGGGAAAGAGAGGAGCAACTACCTTTATTGGTACATTGCATTTGCAACATTGTCCTGGAAATGGGAAACTCCTAGCCTGGCAAACTGTGAAGGGAATCAAGACAAGCAGAAGCCTAGCTACATCTTCGCTGACCAAGAAACATGTTTTTAAACCACAATCGAAAAACATGCATTGGTTACCGACTGTCACATCGGTGCAGTTTTTACCTTAAGGTGTACACACAATCACAAAAGAGAGCTTTGATCTCACTTATTTACCTCACAGCATGATTGATTTGTCTCCTCTTAGAATCCACAGTGAAATAGCCAGTATCCATCAGTTTTTTCTTTTCCATTTTTACATTGTTGATTGTAAGCAAAAAGGACATTTTTCTCTTGGCCAAGGCAAAGCTGCACTTGGTCTCTCGAAGGAAACAAGAGTTAAATTGCCTTCTAAGATTCCACTGTGTCAGAATCAGAAAACAGAACAAGCAGCACAAATTTCAGTTTTATTCAAAACCAGGTTTGATGTGAAAATACACAATTCCCAACAATTGTTTTTTAAAAAAACTAAACTTCTCTAGGAAAAGTCCACCACTTCCAAAAAGAAAGCAAAGCAGCCAAACGTTTAATCAGAAGAACAGCTAGTTTTTCCACTCAGCTCGCTGTGCATAAAGGCACATTGACCACCCATGAAAGACAAGACCTCTAGCGATGCAACAGGCTTAGTGTCTGGAAAGGCACTACGAGCTTGCCATTACAGCTTCATCCCACTTGCTTCAAGCTTAAATTTGATCCATCACATTTGCGAAGAGTGAAGTTCAGGCTCCGTGATTTATGCAAGTGGTTCCACTCTGCCCCATTTTTTTTTTTAAAGCCATTTATTATTACTTCCTCAGACAGGCTTTCCTCAGCTCCTTCACACTAAGTTCCATGTCCAACTCACTATTTTGAAAACTACTTTCTAGGATGCATGTTTTTGCAAAGCATATCTTGAGAAGCATATCAGGAAAGGGAGATTAACGTGCAAGAAGGCAGCTCTGTCAGAGGTTGGGAATGCAGCTGCCTGGCCAAAACCTTCCACTGCAGCAGGAACGGGTCAGAGAAAACCTCCTGGCTGCCAGGAACTCTGCATGCTGTCCCTCACTACTGTGATCCAGTCACAGGCTTTTCACTCAGCTTCCAGTCCAAGCCTGAAGTCTATTTATCCCCATTCCTGTTTCTTACAGAGTCTACATCCTCCATTTTCAGAATCACTGGTTTGACAGAATTCTCAGTCTGTCTACAAACGAATCCAGCAGAGCTGACTGATTAAGAAAATATAAGATTACGACCTCAACGAACTTCAGTCGGACTGAAACTGTCTTCATTTGGAACACTGAGCACCAAGTGGGTAGCTACTAGCATCAGTCATGTCTGATGTGGTCCGAGTTTGAACCAAGTGATCAGATACGCAATAATGTGAGATAAGACACCTGAAAGAAGATGGTGAGGCAGCTAAGAAACCAGGAATTCAAACAGAAGTAACTGACCTAATGTGAAGGTGTCTATTGCACCAAGCATCTTCCTTTGGAGGCACAAGCAAATCCATGAAATTTAGCTACTTTTAAAGGAAGCTAATGGATATTTCTGAAGAAATTAAAAGACTTCTTATAGTACAGGTAAGCTTTATCCTAAAAGTTCATATGCCAAATTGGAAAAAAAAGGAATGATGATGCAGAAATTAGACTGAGTGGGCAACGTTGACTTTATGTATCATGTTATTCAGCAAGCTGTGTTTTAAGCTGAACAAGGAAACAAATAGAATTAAAAAGTAAGAGGACTGTTTCCAGTGTCTCCAATACCCAGAAGAACACTAAAAGCTTTTCAGTTATTTTGTTTGTTTTTTAAACCATGCAAGGCCAAGATGAATTGTATTAGTGAATCATGAAATAGGTTGTCATCTATCTCCTCTCACCACAGCAGACTCACGGCATGGTACGCAAGCTAATGGTTTAATTACAGAGCCTCAGGAAATGAGAAAGGCAATAAAGCAGACAATCACAGCAGGAACACATTAATGGCCTTTCTATCTTAGAGAATAAATTTGTTTATCTGCTATTTCAAAGGTCCAATGTGGCAATTAACTCTTCTGTTTGCAAACTGACACTAACGCTTTGTGTTGCAGCTATAATTAGTTACCATCAGCATGGCACCGTAGCAACTTTGAATGTTGGAGTTAGCCTAAGCAGCCAGTTTCTGAGAAACTCAACCCCTTTTTCAGGCCCCTTGCTTCACCGAGAGCCAACTTCTTAGGTCATGTGGAATCTTTCAGCTTTCCACAAGTTAAGGTTTCTGCATCAAACAGAAACTGGAAGGGATATTTTACAAAATCACCATCTCCTATACCATTGCTACTGAAAAAGGTTACACACATAACTCAGAAACGTGGAAAAGATGAAACACGCTGACGATACTATTTTCCTACTGCAGTGTCTAAAAACTCTTCCAGGATCAAAGCAGCAACTACAGTTTGGGTTAATGTCCATCATTTACCTTTGGAATGGAAGGCTGAGAAAAAGGCATGGGAATATTCATGTTTTAAAAAACATACTCTACAAATTTTTGATTTGGTTGAGGGACATAAATGGCCATATTATTCCTTTTCTTTATTTGAATTATGAATTTCCAGAAATTCTGAATATGCTTCACCTTAAGATATAATATTTACATCAGTGTTCTACCTTGCTAAGCAAATAGAATAAGTAGAAGTAACTACATGTCATAAATTGACATAAAATTCAAATAAAAGTGCACTGTGTGAACAGCTATGCAGCGTTACCATTTAATTTGAAGCAGTTTATTTAGTATCCACTGCCATCCCAACCTAGAGACACAGCTTGCATTTTAAAAGCTTGTTTCTCCTTACAGTTATATAGGAAGCCATACAGAGCTGCTTCACGCCATCTGAGGTGCCTCTAAGCAGGAGTAATCCACATATTCTCTGAAGCTCAAATCATTTAAACAATTCTTTTTAGATGCTTAGCTGTTCAACTTTTGTGGGTTTTTTTTCATACCTGTAACTACAAACGTATGAGTTTTATATATGACTGACCAAAAGGTAAGGAAACCAACAGTTTTAAAACAAATTTCTTCACACCAAATAATCTAAAATTTTGTATTGTTACATAAGACCCACATATTTTAACTAATTAGTCCTTGTACAGGATAAGTATATAGTAGGAGCAGTACAGCCTAATAAAAGATAAAGAGAATGTGGGAGCACAATCAATGAAGGAACTATAATTTTAGATGTGCTGTATCAACAGTAACAAACCATTCTCCACAAAACATTTGGATTTTAACATGCCCTTACTTAAACAGGCAACTTCATTTCTTGGCATAAGGTACTTCCACAGTCCATCCTACTTGTTCCTTAATTAACATTTTTCAAACCATCCACCATCTGCTTTATCAGCTAGCACAAAAATAACATACACTTTCAACCTTTCAAAACTATGAGATCAAATTCATTGCTAGTTTTTCATTTCAGCAAAAACTGTTAGCAAACTTTGAAAGACCACTTCACTATTGAAACAGTACCCATATATTTTGTAATATGTATTATTTTGCATTCCTATTGTCATTTTGGACATCTAATTTTTTTTTGCCTTACAATCCAATCCTGATTTGTTGAAGCTGAAATTCAAAAAGCACACCTCAAATATGCACTTTATTTTACAATTATAACCAGACTGTGGAGCACAACAGAAAGATGATGCAAAGTTACAGTCTTCTGGGATACTTTCAACTGGAAGCAGCATTCTCCGTCTTCTCACCCCTTCCTAAACATATACACAAACACATTCCCACTTCAAGCCTTTATTTCTGGACTTATACTTCCATTCTCCATTAAAACTAACCAAGTAAACAGACAGTAGGAAACCTACAGAGAAGAAAGAAAGGGGAAGGAAAAAAAAAAAAAAAAAAGGCAAGCAAGCTTAGCCAAGATCAGCCCCCTCATTCCATTCCCATCTACTCAGCCACATAAATATTTTTGCAGGCACAAAGAATGACCAAAACTACTTCTTAACCACTTAAATCTCATGTCAGATTACAATGACACTGAATTTGCAGTCCAAGCCTAATCTGTTTTCATCCCAGTCAGCACTGCTCCTCAGCATGTCAGAGATTTTGCAGGTTAGAAATTATCTGCAGTTCAGTAYCTGGGGATACAAGCAATTCTTTCTAATAAGCTCTTGGAATAAAGAGACAGAGCACAAAGCACACAAGAGGTAAGAATTGAAATTATTCTCTCATCCCTCATTGCATTCAAAGTCAAGTCACTAGATTTAACAGCTCCACCTCTGTTAGCGATCAGACTCATATTGCAGGGCATCCTGCCATCAGACATGCCACATATTAGTCACTGTAGGGTACTCCAGGGAAGAACTGGCTAACTGCAGTTTGCCCTTCAAATAAACACCAGCAGACAGAATTAACTTGGGCTAAATCCTGAGGTTAGCTGATACACAGTTTGTGCTGGGGAGGAGGAGACAGACTGATAGATTAATATTAAAAAAAAACCAAACCAAGAACAAACTATCAATTGCCAATCAGAAATAAAACCCAGTAACGGTGAAAGTCAGGTATGGAACTGGAGAAACTGAACTTCCATCATTGTGCAATACAGCCTGCTTTCTGTCATTTACATCTTCCATTCCCATATTGCTACCACATCTGTCAACGCTGAAGGCACAAAGCCTCTTTAATTTCTACATATGAAATAAAATGAGGTTTCATCTCACAAAAGAGGCTTCACACCAGCCTCGATAATTCTCCTAGTGGCAGCAGTAACCTACACAGAGCACACATTCCTACCAAATGCCAACACATATTGAGAGACAAYAGCTAGCAAAAAAGGCACTGTCCTGTCTTCGCTTTTGTTCTCATTAATCATTGGTAAAGGAATAGGCAGAAATTTTCAAAAAACATGCTACTCTAGACAGAACTTTGGAAGGGGTAACATTCGGGGAAACAAGTATCAAACAATTCATTTCTATGCCTTCTTCAAACTCTATTTGAATCAATACAAGCAGTAGTTTTATTTTATGTCATCTGAATAATTAATTTAATCAATTTAACCAATATCTGGGGCTTTCAGAATTGACTCCACAAGACCAAATTAACATTAAACATACAGTCTCTTAAAATGCATGGGTCTGGAAAATATATCTGCGCCATCTGTAGACTGGAATGACAACAATGAGAACATGTTCGTTACTGAGAGCAGGGTGGAGCAGGCATTCTTTATTTGTTGGAACGTGAATAACACCCCAAAGACACGTTTAATACAGGCTTCTTTCCTAGGCATACGCTGCAATCAGATACATGGCTATACTGTTTTTATAAGACAGACTTTCAGGGTTGTTATTACAAGAGATAAATGAAGGGAAACGGACACTTCCAGCTTGTAAAGCAGTGCTTGCTTTTCAAAGCATTGTTTGCATTTTTCAAATCATTAAAAGGGAAGGAAACCAAGTAGAAGCTAAGAACAGCTCATTTGGAATTCAACCGGATTCTCTCCCCACTGTGGAATTTCAACCCTGTACTGGGAGAAAGGTTGGATGGGGGAGGGAGTTAAGCTCAACCCAGAGAAAAGCAAATGCTTGCTCACAGAAGCTGCTAGAAAGCCACTCTCATCCTCAGCTGCTCTTACAGATCCAAGTGCTATAAATATCATCTCTACAGCTGGTGTTCTGGGAGAACAGCATGCCAGCAGGCTTTGCACCAAGCGGGAGCTAGTCGAACCATACTGTTCTACCTATCTGAAAAGCTGAACCAAAACCATTCCAAAACTTCCATTGTCAACTGGTTACCTGAAAATGTCCTATTGCAGAAGATGCATATCAGGTCTATGTATGCAGTTGGCTAAGCACTTGGAGTTGAGCTAAATTCTTTCCTCACATGTTTTCTGGTTCAAGGCAGATAAAACAGTATCTCCCTTCACCCCCTCCTTTTACTTGACTACATCTCCAAGAGCCAATGGCCTTCTCCAAAGGCCATTTTGACCTTCAGACACACGCCAGCACTACATTAAGAGGACATCATGTAGCACTGGAATCCTGGGGAGTCAGTTCTGCCAGCCTCAATATCTTAAAGGATTCATGTAGTGAAAATATCCAATTCTTAAAGTAGTTCCCAATTTGCATTTTCTTTACTTCTACTTGCATACTGAAAAGGTGGCACATTATTTAAGCATTTGATAAAAAGAATCATCTCTAAAGCCCTAGTTCTGTGTCAGTGAGCACTAATTCTGAAGGGGCAGCATTTCACATGGTTTACTCGCCACTGACAGAAAACTTTTCTGGGTTCATTAGTAACATTCTCTCTCCCTACTATAGGTCTGTACTAACTCCCCAAGAGTTTTTTAAATGTAGTCCAACTGCATTTAACATTAGCTGGAACATCCTAGCCATCCCACAGTCTTGCTCCAGGCCCATTATTTCTACCTCTAACATTTAAAAATCATTAAATGTTCATCTTCTCCCACCTCCTCAAAGTCATCTTCCAAAATAGAATTTTTTTTTTTTTTTTAAACAGTGTGCATAATTAACACTCCTCAAGTCATTTTTATACAGTCATGAGAAAAGCTTTAGAAGGAAAACTAAGCACCTAAAAAAAAATCCAGTTTTTTTTTTTTCTTATCCAAAACAATATTCAAGACTCGTAACAAAAGTATTGACAGTACGAACTGTCAATATTGTACGGCATTCAGAGACAGTGATTCCGACAGACTTATGGACAAGCAACAGAAATCCCTAACCCTGCAAAACACAAAGAGCTCTAATGTTCATATGTACAGTCTTCGCCTGTCACCTGTGTTCAGCAGTTACCATTTTATGACTCCCACTCCTACAATGACCCAGTACTATTAGAAAAAAAGTAAAGAAGCAAAAACCACTCCCCACCAAACTCCACTCCTGAAACAACTATTTAAAGAGAATAGCRATTGCCTCCATTTTCTCTTTGAGACAAACTTGCATTCAAGCCTTCTCTTGCCTGTTAAAGGACGTGCAACAAATGTAGTAATTGGTAGCAGGACAGTCATTAGAAGAAGTTGGGTAATCTCTACTATTGTAACCTCTTTGACTTGTCTTTCAAACCAGTTCCCAATTCAACCTCAACTGCAAGACAATTCATGCCTCCTCCACATGACACACAATTTATCTTCCCATGAAATAGCCTGTTTTGATAATACTACATTGCATTCATGGTAGATGTGTTAACATATTGGACAAGAATTCATTTAGTTTTAACCACAGTTAAGAGGATTTACAACCAGAAAATCAGGGTAGGGGTTAAGTGACTTTCCTCCACTGCTGTTTATTTCCCCAAGACCACCTCATCATGCAAGATGCAAGCATGAAAAATTGGAAACATTTTTTTAAAAAAAAAAAAGAAAGAAAAAAAGAAAAACAAGCTGTATGTGGAAAAAACACTACACAAGACATGCTTTAAGAACCAATGCTTTTTGGCAGGCACAAGTCATCAGAAATGGGGTATGATTATTTTTTTGAGATATCTAAAATTATTCATTTTCAAAAGACAGATTGAGAGTCAAGGCTGAAATCTATCTATCTATGAAAATGAATCCTCCCACCTATTCTATACTTTCATTGAAAATGTCTCATCAAGAGAAGAAAAAAGAGTAAAGTTATTAGGTAAGACAACTACAAGGAACTCTTTTGCTTGCCTTTTCTACCTATGTAGCATATGCTACATTAATTCCCATTACTATCTACATGTACTCAGTGCTAGTCTGAATAAAAGCCAGTTTCTTATAAGGACTTTTCTCATCAGTAATTTAGACCAAAGATTATTTCCATGATACAAGTTCCTTGGCGAAACTATCCAAACTATGCTTACAGAATACTACTTCAGGGGAAAAAGAAAAAAAAAAAAAAAAAAA